>VDFB02208747.1:0-15190 GCA_007258455.2 Sequoia sempervirens | reverse complement strand
CACACAGAACTGCTACTCTGTTGTTCTGGGATCTGAAAAGGAAAAATAAAAGAAAAAGAAAAGAAAAGAATTTGTGTGGAAAACCTTGGAGAAAATAATTGATTAAAGATACGATTCAAAAAGGGAGTCGCGGTGGGAGGCTACCCAGAAGAACCTGCAGAGGAACTAACGGGTTACAGAGTGGGATTCTTCTTTGCATCTAAGGACTCATAGTTCTATTCCCTGCTATAGTATGATCTTATTGTTTTGTAAATAAAATTTAGTTGAATTTGAGAAGTCCATTCCTTTATTTCTATTTTTTGAAAATCAATCTGTGAATTGAAAACTTATTGTGTTAAAACCCTTAAATCTTCTGTAGAAAATTTAGTAAAACCCCCTTGAAAACTTTCAATATAGATAGATGGAGAATTTTATTATTTGAAAAAGGGAACCATTTTTATCTCTGGTTAAATTTGCATGCCCAAATCTGGACTTGTATTTGATATAAAATAGATTGGTCTAAATTAATTAATTATTGTTTTGGTTAAATATATATATATATATAAAGGTTGTATAAAATTTATATATATATATATCTGAATGAATATATAAAATGCATATTATATTAATTGTGAAAATTTTGTGTTCACTTAGAAATCATATGTACTGGTTTTTAAAAAAAAATATTTTATGTGCTTTGAAACTTGTGTTGTGCTGTGTTTGAATCTAAAATAAAATAAAAAATAAAATTATATATATAAATTTGAATCCTTTTCTTCGATTTTTAAATTGTATATATAAATATATTATATATATATATATATATATATATATATATATATATATATATATATATATATATATATATATATATATATATATATTTCAAATTTAAGATTCTATGTTATAAAAAAATAAAATAAAATAATATAAAAACGTATTCATAAATTTTCATATGGCCCTGTATTTCTTATTTTTCGTGCCCGACTGGGCGTTTTGATACGACAGTCATTTTTTTGAAAATAAATTAAAATTTTAAAAAAATTAACAAATAAATTATAATAAATAAATAAAAAATTATTTTGGGGGTGAGGGCGGCCGAGGCCGTACCCCCACAGCCACCGGTGGCGCTGTACGCAGCCGTCACGGGCTGCGCACAGCAGCCAAGGCTGCGCACAGCAGCCTGTGAAGGCTGCGGCCCCAGCCCTGTGGTACGCGGTACCACAGGGAACTGTGGTACTGTGTACCACAGGGGGTGGGCTTTTTCCTTAAATAAAAAGATTCATTATTAATAAATTTAATTTTCTGTATTTGGTTTATTTAAATTTTGATTTTGTTTTTCTATTTTTTTTAAATTGGAATATGATATAATATATATATATATATATATATATATATGTATATTTATTATATTTATATAAATTAATTTAAATTTTGAGGATGGGATGTTATAAATTTTGATAAAAGATATTTTTTTTATGAATTTAATCCATAGGTTTTATTGTATGTATTATTGTTATTTTAATTATTAATTTCTTTAATAATATCTATTTTTAAATATATAAGCATATATGATGACGATAGATTATTAAACCGATTTTGATAGTGTAACCTTAAATAAGCGATATAAATATATGTCGGGATATGTTTGTTTTATTATATATATTTTTATGCCGATGAAAATGGGATTTGTTTATAAGTTATGTTATGGGAAGATTATATATATATCTTTATAGTGTTATAGTGTGGTTGTGGTAATTAGAAATAAATTATGTATTTTGAATAGAATGGAGTTTCTGGGGTTATTGATTTATTTATTTGTTGGAATTGTTACGCTTTGGAAATATTTAAGTCTAGTATTGGTTAAACGTAATTGTTTTTTTTTAAGATCATTTGTTAAGTTCTTTGTGATACTCTTCGTTGTTTCGTTGGGTCATGTGGGAGAACCCTAGTTGTATTGTATTTTTCATAGGAGGCTAAGTGGTTATTTAGGGCTTCCAGAGGCAGGAATCTGAGATGAATTGTGATCTCGTATTTTGATGTTGGGTCTGTGTGTTGATCATAGTTATGATTTACTTGTTGACGGATTGTGCCATTGTGGTTATGTTTCATGTGCTATGGCGAGATGGTTATGCCTCGCGGAGGATCCATGGTGTTGGTTCAATCATGTTTTGCTAATGCAATACTTTTTGTGTTGGTTATTTTGGGATTGAGTGTGTAGAGAGAGTGGCTCTAGTGGGGGCCGGCACACAAAGGGGCTGTCAGGGTAACCCACATAGAGTTAGATTAATCAGTGATAACTTAAGTAATAAACCATGGGTGGGGATTAAACATTAACAAGATAATTGTGAAACCTCGTCAGCCTGTTAGTGCTATCATAGACTAAAGGGGATTGAGAAGGTCGTGGTTTGCAAGGTCATTACCTTGTCCTCACGAAAGGTCAATGACTCCGCATGAGTGACCCTATGGAGCGGCGCTTTGAGATAGGCCTTCTGGAGAACCATAGATGGAAGCGGCACCTTAACTTGGATGTCTAGAGAATCCATGTAGAGATGGAGGCGGCACCTTGTAATAGGTTGTCTGGAGAATCCATGTGAAACCATGCGATGACACTCTCATCTAACATTCGGTTTGTGATTGATTTACTGAAGTCCTCTGGAAGTGATTTATTGATTTGTCCTTGGTCCTTGTTGGAAGTAGTATTTGATGTTATGTCTTGAGTTCCAGTGATGTTGTGAGTGTGGCTGGTTGTTATGTTCATCAGTGGTTTGTGTTGTGCCTTTAGATTTGGTGTTGTTGAGTATTTAGTGGTCTTTGATGTTAAGTTGTTTTCTTGGAGTTAGTTCTTGCTGTTGTTAGACGTACTTGGTCGAGGACCCTTCCTTGCCTACTCTCAGCATGGAGGTGGTTGGGTGGAACGTGCTTCGCACCCCGTTGGGTTTCCCCTTTTTGTTGCAGATGTATCTTTTACTTGCAGGTTTTGGCGGATGTTGATGATCCAGTGTTCTTATGTACCAGATAGATGTATATCCTTTATATGTAATGTAATTCATTGATGTATTGTCTCCCACGTGTGTTGGGATGACCTTGTTGTAATTGTATATGTGATTATTGAGGTATCTTTCCATCATGGGATGTAATGTATATTCAGGCCTTGTAATTATTCAAGAACTGTCACTTGTAATAGTTGGATATGTTATGTTGTAGCTATCGAAATATGTAACACTTTATATCTTTATCATCACATGTGTTATCATATGTACTTATGTCATGAATGTAGTTATTGTTTAATGGATATCTTAAATGATGGAATGAGAATGAATGGATATATGTAACTGTTTAATTATGGTTTTAATTTATTATCATGTTATGGGTTAGAATAGTCATGTCACTTCGTGTACCCCATTGGAACAAGTTGTGCCTCTTAATATATTGTTATGTTGTAATACTTTAGTATGTTATTATATTCTTTTAAAAAAAAAATTGTTTCCGTTGTTTTAGTTCCTTTGGGGTTCTACGCTGGGCGACAATCGAAAAGCAACTGCCATAACTGACATCCAGAGACCTTGGGATAGTGTTCTGCAATCTGATTGTGCAAGATTGTCTTTCAAGAGAGGTAGTGCACCTATGCATTGTCTGTGTTGAGAAGTGCATAAAAATACCATCAACAGAACTAGCACTAGAAGGAGGGCTAACAGTGGAAATACTAAGTTAAGAGTTAAAAGTGAAGCTGGATTGAATAGGATCATTCTCCCCAGAAAGATTTCAAAGAATTCTACAGTCAACACCAAACAAGGGAGAATTTGAAGAATTATAGCCTCCTACGAGGGCAAAGCGAGCTCAAGGAAGTAGTGTTACCTCTTCCCCTTCCTCCATTCCATTCACCTCCATTCCACCCTCACCTTCATTTGGCTGGCCTTCATCTTCCACCCAACCATCTCAAACTATATTTGCACCTCCTATCTCCAGTAGCTAGGGGATTGCTCCTCGCTCTTCCGGCCTTGGGAGTCCAATTTTAGTCAAACCGAGTGTAGTCTCGGATTTATTGTATTGCAAATACAGCCCCAAATTCATCTTCCAATAGATACCACCTTTGCCACCCTCCATGGCTTGGTTAGCACATAACCCTTCACCGATACATTTTTCTGCTTATAATGATATGCCCAAGAATTGGAGGGCTTTTGTTCGAAGTTCCATCCATACGACCTACAAAGAACAGTGAGGAGCATATCAAGATATTCGAGACAGCGATCACTAAAATGCAAGTTGACCACGAGGATGTTGCATGTCACTTTTTTTCGCATTCATTGGAGGAAGAGGCCTTCTATTGGTACATCAACCTGCTGAGGGAGTCCATTACCTCATGGAACTTGATGAAGAATTCCTTCCTGCAGAAATACAAGATTCCCATCAGCCCTTCAGAGCTTTACCAACAGTTCATGTCTGTCAGGAGGGAAGTCAATGAACCTATTGGCTCCTTCAACAACCATTTTCATCAGGCCTACACAAGGCTTCGAGACCCGTACCTCCATAATGATGCGGCGGCTCTCCTGGTCTATTATGCGGTGCTAGACAACCTTACATCGGCATTGGTGAAAAGGATGCGCCCACCGCTCACTACCCTAGTGACCGCCTACGTGGAAGCCATTGTCACCAGTGTAGACTTGGGGAAAAATATCTCTGGCCCGCTGCTTTCTTTGGGGCTGATAGCCCACCCAATATAGATTCAGGGGCTTAATCAAGTGTTTGCTCACCAAACCCCTCTTATGAACCAAGTACTTCAATTGCCTATGGTACCACATCTAGGGCAGCCATTGAATTATGCGCCTTCTGTGTTTTCCTATTTGCAGCTTCAGCAGCAGTATAACTATTCTCAGGCTACTCCACAATAGTAGACATATCCCCAGCAGCCCCAGACGCCATTGTACCTATCGGGACCAGAGTTTCCTCTAGCCTATCAAAATCAACCGACAGCCCCACCCGCTTTTCTCCAAAATCTGACACCGTCATCTAGGAATGGGACTGAGAAAGACAAGTTAGAGGAACTAACTGAGATGATAAAGAAAATGTCCACAGAAATGACACACCTAAAGAATCAAAATAACCAAGTGTAGGCCTCCCAGCGTAATTTTTAGGCCAATCTCAACCGGGACAACTAGGACAATAGGGACAGCAGGGATAATTGAGAAGTAGACACTTCTTCTGGGCAAAATTATGATAGGGGCAAAACGCCAATTAGAATGCAGAAAGGAGACCTTCTCAGAGGTAGAATTACACGTGGAACACTAGGCCAAACAATGGTGGTGTCCCTATGTCTTTCGATCAACTGACAAGCAACAAAAAAACTTCCAGCAGTGTATACCTGGCTGAGGCAACCTTGTCTGGATGGTGTCGAATTCACAAGACTAGTAGATATTCTGAGTTGGATTGTCTTGAGTTCCAAACAGCTGCTGAAATCTTCCAGGTGGAGGTGCAAAACATAGTCAACAATGCCGGCTATAGGGACATCGTCCCATCTGAGCCATATGATTTCTTTGTCTCATGGTTAATCAAGTGTCATTTCCATGATGTGACTGCAATGAGCTTGAAGTCAAACTTGCTCCTGTTGAGGGTGAGGAAGCGCAAGAGGTAAGTAATGAACAAACATTGACTTAGCTCTTTGATTCAGTAGATAATGGTCCAGTAGATGAAGAACCATTTGTAGATGAGGTCTACATGTTTCATCAAAGGTCAACTCCCTACTTCCTTAAGAATAGACAGGTAGGTGGACCCTTTACAATTTCTACCCCACTAAATAATTTTGCCACTCTGCCTGATCCTAACACCAGCAATAACCCTGGGCTTCCTCACATACCCATCCAATACCTCAACAAGAAAGGATATCAAAACCAATCACAAAATCAGCCTCAAGGCTAATCCCAAAATCCATCTACTCAAACGAAAGCCCAACCTCATATTTCTACCATAGGCCAGGATTTTAGCTTAGAAATTGAGTAAATGGGTGAATATGTGGCAAAAAAGTTTAAGAAGGTAAAAATTAGCTTATCAACCTTCGAATTGCTCAAAGTCCCTATTGTAAGGTATGCCTTCTTTAGGGTTCTTAATGGGACTCCATTTTCTAGTACAACACAAGAAACGCCAACTAAGAGGGTTGCCTTTGAAGAGTCTAGGAAAGAACCGAGGGTACAGGAGAATACCGGGAAAAGGAAGGATGTTCCATAAATCAGTCGACAAGTAAACAAATTGAAAAGGAACTAGAGTAGGCTAATAGGCAGATTTCCAAAGGCCAGCTGTTTAGGCAAACTAGGGCTATGGGCAATGATAAGAGCAAAAGTCGAATAGCTCACATGGACACGCCTATAGACATCTTCTAGAGGAGACCAGAAACTCCCCCTTTCCTGACCACCATTAGGATCTTTGGGAAGAACCTACACAACTGCCTGCTCGATTCAGGAGCATCTGCCAATGTCATGCCCTTGGCCGTTTGCAAGGCTCTTGGCATCACCCCCACACCTTCAAGGAGGAAGGTGACCTAGCTAGACAAAATAGAGATCAACATCGTGGGTGAAATAAACCGTATCTCGATGCAGATTGCTATAGACCCATGGATACAACAGGTCATTGATATTCAAGTGGTTGACATTCCTGATGCATATAGAATCATCTTGGGAAGGGAATTCACCAAAGCACTGAATGGATATACCGCCACAGACCTTTCTCATATGTGGCTACCATGGAAGGGGCTGTCCAATCAAATCTGTATCAACCGTCAACCCTATATTAAGTACATGATCACGAAGTACAATAATATCAACAAGGTGTTGTTCGCCGACATTAACTTGGGGAATTACCACCCTTTTGCCTACCAAAATGAGGTTGAGCCCTAGGAAGAGGATGTGGACGAAGTTTTACTAGTGTTGTGTAGTCCCTCAACCGATTTTACATGAATGCCCCCGAACATAGAAGTGTTGATAGAAGCTGATGATGAGCCTGATAAGGATGACGATTGAGAACTACTTAGTGGTTTCTAGGAATTCATTGAAAAGTGCGTAAGGGATCAGCTCAACCTAGGGGCCTGAATGAATTTATAGGATCTCCTGTTGCCAAACTAGTGTAGGGTTCACAATGCTGCACACTTTGAATTTGATTGTTACTTGTGTCAAGTAGCAGTTGCACATGTTAAAAAATTAGCTACTCCTTCGATAGAAACGCCAAAGGAGGCACCAGTAGAACCACCTATTGATTAATGCATCGAACCAAAAAATTCCCCTAAGGTTGCAGGGCTAGCCACCCAGCTGAAAGGAAACAGAAGCTCAATCAAACCTGAAGATAAAGAACCATTCGCGTGCTAGACGCTTCAATTTGATGGATCCAAGTCCAGGCAGGGAACTGGAGCTGGGTTCGAACTCATCAGCCCAACAGGTAAGACATTTCTAGCTGCCCACATATTACAGTTCTATTGCACCAACAACGTAGTGGAATACGAGGCCTTAGTCCTTGGACTTCTCATAGCCTTGAAGAAAAATGTAAAAATGCTGCAAGTTTTCAGGGATTCTAAGCTCGTAGTTAAACAGGTCAGGAAGTTGTATTCCCGTCATGATCAGAGACATACAAACTATAAGCATAGATTCTAGGATCTCTTGGAGGGCTTAGATGCCTTCAATATATAATTGATCCCTTGTGCTCAGAATCGTACAACTAATGCCTTGGCTCAAGCTGCCAGCACTTTACAACCCCTCTTTCTGTCTAGGCTCAAGAAATTCACTGTTGAGCTAACATCTACACCATTAGTCCCAGATAATGTTACCCACTTGCAAATCTTCAATGAAGACAAGCATATCCTTCAATTCATCACAAGTTCCAATGTCTTTGCAGCTCAAATAGTTTATTAAGCTGATCCATAGGAAGTAGAACTAGACATAGAGGGGGTTATTAACCTCAAAACTAATATGATCCCCAGGAGTATGGTTCAGTTGGAATGCATATTTGACTTAGACCAGATCAGATATCAGAATCAGCAAACGAAAAAGGAGGTTATAAGCAACCAATGTGATGCTCACAACTTTGGGACAGCCCAGGAGATCAAGAATATTTTTATCAACAAGGTGTGCATGCTAGAGGAAAAGAAGGGAAACACGGATGCGTTGCGAAGGTACCATGATGTGGTGGCATGGAGCTATGAAGATTTAAAAACTTATAACACTTATGTCATTACACACACCATCCCTCTTAAGACCGAAGTGAGGCCATTCCGCCAGCGACAACGCCCTATCAATGCCTTGCTGGAACCTGTCATTTACAAAGAGGTACAAAAGTTACTCTTAGCAAGAATCATTTTTCTAGTCAGACATTCCACATGGGTGGCCAACTTGGTCCCGATCATAAAAAAGAATGGAGAGATTAGATTGTTTGTAGATTTTGGTAATCTAAACCGTGCCTCGGAGAAAGACAACTATCCAGTACCTTCATTGGATGAGGTGTTGCAGATCATCAACGACTCCCAGATGATGTCTTTCCTTGACGAATACTCCAGGTATAACCAAGTAATGGTACAGTACGAGGATCGCTACAAGATGGCATTCACCACTAAGTGGGGGATGTTCACGTACATGAGAATTCCTTTTGGGCTCATCAATGCTGGTGCCACCTTCCAACGCGCCATGGATATTGCTTTCAAGGACCTGATTGGCAAGTACATAATCATCTACATGGATGATTTGACTGTATTTTCTAAAAGGCGAGGCAATCACGTGTCTGATTTATGCAAGGTATTTCAGAGATGCAGAGAGTTTGGGGTTTCTCTTAATCCCAAGAAGTGCATTTTCAGAGTGACTAAAGGTAGATTGCTTGGGCATATCATTTCAGAATAGGGAATCTCCATAGACCCCAAACGTACCGAGTCCTTACTAAAAATCCTGCCCCTAGGAAGTAAGAAAGAATTGAAATCTTTCTTTGGGAAGATCAACTTCATCTAGAAATTCATCATGGGTTTTGCAGAGATTGTTAAACCTCTCAATGCTATGCTCAAACAAGACACCAAATTTGAATGGACACCCGATGCCAAACAATCCTTTAAAAAAATCAAACGGGCTATCGTTGAGGCACCTGTGTTAGTTAGCCCAGACTATTTGAAGCCTTTCTACATCTACTCATTTGCTTCAGAGCATTCATGTGCTAGCATGTTGACCCAGAAGGACGATGAAGGAAACAAGCATCCGATCACCTTTATGAGTGCTCCCCTCAAGGATGTTGAATTGCGATATCACAACATTGAAAAGCAGGCATATGCTCTCATCAGAGGGGTGAAAAAATTTAGACACTATATCCTACACAATAAGGTGTTCGCCATTGTCCCCGACCCAGCAGTAAAAATGTTGCTCATGCAAAATGAATTGGGCGAATGAAGAGCTAAATGGGTCACCCTGCTCCAAGAATGACATGGAGATCCAACCAATGAAACTGGTGAGAGGAAAAGCACTCACTCACATAATTGCTGAAACAGTAGCAGAAGCTGGACCCAAACTCACTATGCAGCAATACCAGATTGAAAATGTCTCCCCGGGAGAGTGGTACTAGAATTTTGTCTACTTTTTGCTGAACCATAAGTGTCCACCACACCTACAAGGAGTCCAAAATCGGGCCCTAAGATTGAAAATCAATGGCTACATGTTGCAGGGTTCCATTCTCTATAAGAAGAATCATGAAGGCATTTATGCCTCAGTAAGGAAGAAACAGATAGAGTCTTGAAAGAGTTCCATAACAAATTTGGCACTGACCATAGTTCTGGTTCTTCCACAGCACATCACATATTGAGAGCAAGGTATTACTGGCCAACCGTCTTCAAGGATGCCCATTGCCATATTCGTTCATGTCACACATGCCAGACCGTTGCCACCAGCGAAAAGAGTGTTGCTGTCCCATTGCAGCCTGTGCTGGAGGTAAGGTTGTTTGCTCAATGGGGTCTCAACTTCTTTGGTTTGGTAAGCCCTCCATCATCTATGGGACATAGGTACATTCTTACCACTACTGATTACTGTACTACGTGGACGGAAGCAATAGTATGTAAGCAATGCATAATTGAAGTAGTTACTAATTTCCTAGAAAGTTTCATTTTGAATCACTTTGGTTGTCCTTATGCTTTGGTGTGTGATAATGGACCTGCATTTGCTTCATTAAAATTTTCTAGTTGGGCATTTGACTATGGGGTTTCCCTTAAATCCTCATCTAATTACTACCCTTAGGGCAACGGCCTTGCCGAGTCCACGAATAAAAACCTAACTACTATGATCAAAAAGCTGCTAGATAGGAATCCCAAGGATTGGCATACCTAACTCTGTTTCACCCTTTGGGTTGATCACACTCGCCACAAGACTGCCCTTAGTGATTCCCCGTTCCACTTTGTTTATGGCCTAGAACCTATATTCCCCATCCATTTGAAGATTCCTACTCTTCAATTCATCAACGATTTTTATGAGGGATGAGATAGTAGGGAAGCTCGGTTAGCTGAGCTCTTGCATTTAGAGGAAGTCTAAAACCATGCAATAGAAAATTTTTCCAAACATCAGGGCGTAGTTAAGAGATGGTTCAACCGCCGAGCCAAGATCAAGGCCTTTACAATTGCAGATTTGGTCTTGTATTGGGACAAAGCCCATGAAAAGAAAGGGGGACACAACAAATTCGAAAAGCTCTGGCTTGGGCTCTGGCTTGGCCCTTTTCAAATAGCTAAGATTTTGGGAGATAATGCCTTCCGCTTAAAGACCTTAACTAGTGAGAACATCCCGTTGCTAGTCAACGGGAAGCACCTAAAGCATTACTTCCAGGCTTGAGCTCGTTTGAGCTCATCGTTATAAATATTTGTACATAGGTTAGAGTAGTTTGTTTGCTCGCTCTTTTGTTTTCTCCCTCCCAGCAGTTTTGTTTCGAAAGTTGTTTCCCGCTCCTTTGCGGTGGTCGTGCTTGCTCAGCAAGTGGTTTACTTTGCTGTCCATTCTTTGTGTTCTTCGGCTAAACATTCACTCTCGATTATCGGTCTTTGAAAGTTGCTCGTGAATGATTTCCTTGTTTGAACTCTGCTCAGAACTTGACCCTTGGCTAAATATTCTTACATACATCTCGGATCTCGCACAAAGCACATAATAATCATTTCCAAAGGACCATGCCATGGTTGTTATGACACCCCAGCAAGTGAAAAATCTCAAGTCTGCTTCAGTGACCACTGTAGTCTCAAACCCATTGTAGGCTTCAATACTTACCTGGTCGAACTAAATGATGAAAGAGAAGTGAAATATGAAAGAAAAAGAGAAAAAAAATTGAAAAAAAAGAAATAAATGACCGTATGGGTGTTTGGATAACTCTACCGGGGCTATGGATGCCTGGCTTGCAGTAAAGCAATATCTGTGAGACTGCAGTGACAACCCCGTCAGGGCTATGGATACCTAACTGGTAGCGGGGCAATGTTCAGGTTACTTTTGGTGTTAGACGATTTATGTAGCTTGCTTGGTTGAATTGGTAACTCTGGTCACTATCCTGAGGAGAGGAATGAACTCACTACACACACTTCTGAGATGTCCTATAAGCTGACCCAATTAAGGATCTCCTTCTCCCAGATTCATCTTTGGAAGCCACTCCTAGTCTGTGAAACTAGAGATTCTGGGTCCTGAATGAATATCTATCCCTAGAACACTCAGGAGTGTTCTCCAGCAAAGTCACCATTTTTTGTACCCTTAGCACACATGCCCCATTCAGAATAGGGACCCTTTTTTCTTTCGCCTTGTCAGGTTTTTTTATCACCACCTCATTTTGCGTGCCTCCTTTTTGATGTCTCAGATGGTCAATGTTGCTTTAAAGACCCACCATAAATTGACCATGCCTCACCTTTTTGGTTTTGCTACGTTCTAGCCCCTCGTGGAGTCCCTCTGGCAGTTTGTCCCTACCAATGGCTCTGAGCCCTTCCGGGCCCGGGCATCCGGGATTCCATCTCTAGGTTTCCCTACTGGAGCTGCCTTTCCTAGCGGTGTCTGCTCCGTGTCCTTCCGAACCTTGGGGTCCGAATCCCCTTCTGCCATCTGCAAAGACTTGTTGAAATTTACTTGTGGAATTTCGCCCTCTAGACTCTGGACCTCGGAGGTTCGCTTCTGGGCTTCCGTCTGTGTTTTGCTATCTGTGACGGTAGACTTCCTGCAGCGTCCCACCCCTCGGGTCTCACCAAAATTTTCACTGATCGAAGATTGTGTGAACCCCTATCTGCCGTGGGGTGTTCCAGGCCCGACCATCCGGAATTCGGTATCCGGGATTCCATGATGATTTTGCTATTCCTAACGGCCAAACTTTGGCGGAACTCTGCCCTTCGAGCCCTGTTTCCCTCTTTGCCGCCACCATTCAACCAACATGAAATATTTACAGTACCCGCCGTCTTGCGCCTCCCCAGCTGTCGGGCCCCAGCTTTCTTGCCGCCGTCGCCTACATTTGAATCCACCAACTTTTTTACTATCATACCTACATTTAATACGTGCATTAATGGTAATTAGGGGTATAAAATGCCTACTCCGACCCGTCATTTTCATCTCACAGATTGCAGAGCGATTGACAACCTCACATTTGAGCTCCAATTATATTCCAATAACATCATCGGATCATCTCCCTCAGCATCATTCCGTCGACTGTAGGTGGATCCCATGACTCCCCACATAGCGTGTTTAAGGTAGGCTATCCGTTTTCCCTTCCCAATCTTTGTTTCATGATTTCGAGGAATTTAAATGAATGAACAATCATTAAGAAGGCATAAAATGATAAAACATGAAATTGTGCATAAAACCCACGTGCTAGAAAATTGACAAACCTCCTAGAAAATCCTCCCCGCCAATCTTGAATTTGTCCTTGCCGCGGCTATTCTTCGTGCAGGGAAAACCTCCTCCTTGGCCCCGAGACCATGCTTCACCATCCGATAATGAACTCTATACAAATTTACCGACGACAGCGTCTCCCTCTGGGCCCATCCCATTGGACTTCTCCTTTCAGAATTCCGCTTGCATTCCATTGTTTGAAGCTGCAAAATGATCCCTACCTCCCATTTGCCGGATCCCAACAAGCTCCTCGCCGTTAAAACTTCAAAACTCAACATGCATCCTATGGGTCTTTTGGGCCTGGGACCCCGGGGTTCCGCCCTCGGGGTTCCCCGAGTGTTTTTCCGTCTTCCACGGTGAAACTTGCCTGGCAACTTGATTTGTAGGCTCCGCCTTCCCATTCGCTTTTTCCTTCTAGCGATTTAACTCATGCTGTCCTGTTGGTCTTTGGGTGTCCTTGCTTCCTTTCCCGCCGACCTCATAGTGAAGTCTTTCGACCCCTCTATTCTCTAAACCCCGACCTTTGCCCCATTGTTTGCCTCTCTTTTTGCATTGGCGTCCTCAGGACCTCTCAGGCCCCGGTGTCCAGAAGTCCATCCCCGGTAGTCCACCTTTCTTCCACCGTTGAGGAGATCTTTGTTGTCTATCGAAACCTCAACAACTCATCTTTTCCCTTGCGATTTTTCCCTTCCTTTTGGTTGTCGGGTCCTGGACCGCCATTTTCCATGGGATGTCAGCTGAACTCTGAATGCCTTTATCTGCACCAGGCCCCGTATCCCGAGACTTGTGTCAGTAGTCGCCATTTCCAACAAGAAAATGTTGCCCGACATCCTGTCCTCTTGGCTCCGCCATGCCAATTGCCACCAAACTTAAAATGCAAAAACCATGTCGCCGGGCTCTTGTTACCAGACTTCCCCTCCCAGACTTGGGCGCCTTCCTGGTGCCGCCAGCCTGAGTGCTCAAAATGAAGTGACATGTTACTGGCCGCCCTTTGGCCCTCCGAGCCTTAGACCCTGGAGTTTTGTCTATGAATGTTCGTGATGACTTTGTCGTCCCAAACTGCTATCTCTCAATAGTTTTCCAGTTTGAGACTTCCGAATTCTCCTAAATCGATCCAAACGAACCCAAATCTAGAATCTAACTTCGACCCACATCCTGAATTTAGGTCCCCTTCATCATGAACCTTTTGAAATATTAAAATTTGACCACAGAAGGTCTCCGGGGGCCTTTCACCGTGTTTTCCCTTCCAAACAGCATTCCTACCGAGGAAGTCCAGCCCTCTCGGCTCGGATTCTACAAATGCCTTTAATAAAAAATCATTAACATCTTAAGATGAAAGTTCATGATATACCTAATTGATTATTTGAAATAGATGTTATTTTCAATATGTTGACTAACAATGAATGCTTTTGAGGATCTATTGTGCTAACTTCGCTCTTGCTTGCAGAATATATGGAATCAGGTGCAGGAACTTTAGGGGCATCCACCAAAGGGGACAAGGGGAAGAAGTCAGGAAGGACCCCTGGAGGGAAAGAAGACAAGCACCAGATGAAGTACCAATTCCAGGGTGAGCCACTCCACTCAAAGGTCACAACAGATTGGAAGGAGATCACAGACACCAACATTGGCCAAGTGGATATCAATGAATTCACTCAGAGAGTCAGGGTCAACCCGATAATAAAGAATGTTAGATTGATAAGGCAGAGTGGAATAGCTAAAGCTACCAGATTCCCTCCATCCCTCGTGGTGCCCAAATTGGTCATTGCTTGTTGGGAAGCATACCAAACTGACACAAGGACCATTGTTGATAAGGAGGGAAACATTCTCGCTGACATGTCGCTAGAGGGGATCACCAAGACCTTCCACATTCCCACATTCCAACAGATGGAGGTCCCCACATTAGAGGAATGCCAGGCGACATGGAATGATAATCTGACTAGATGCAAGAAATTGATAAACCTACATTGGCTCAAGGAAAGACAGGGCAACACTACGAAGGTTCCTCAGGAACTCTTCCATAGCGATTTCCATGAGGATTACCACGCCCTGGTAACCTTGTTGAGTAGGGTTATGGGTCTTCCTACGGCCACCTACTTTCAGGAGTGGATGGCATACTTCATTGAGAAAATCTTGTGTGGAAACGAGGATGTCACAACAAAGGTTTCATTCTACTAGGGAGGGATCATAAGCAACTACTTCCATGAGTAGTTTGTCAATGTAAATAAGAGCTCCAAATTTTACATGACTTCCTACCTTGTCTATTCCTTGGCAAATCAAAGACAGTACAACAGGTTGTTTGTGGCACCCGATCAAAGGCAGAAGCGAGGACTCAAAGCCTATGATAAATATCTACAGCTCCAGTACCGCAA
>VDFB02208746.1:0-18102 GCA_007258455.2 Sequoia sempervirens | reverse complement strand
CCGTCCTCGTTGGTTGGGAGTCCGACGGGAAATGGGATCCCAATTTTTAAAAAGCGGGATCCTGTTTGGTCACAGGCTCGGGATCCCGAACCCTAACGGGATCCCGTTTGGTCTCAGTCTCGGGATCCCGAACCGTAGCGGGATCCCGCTTTTTAAAAATCGGGATCCCGTTTATTAAATCGGGATCCAGTTTCTTCCATGCCAATTTCAATTTTTTGGCTAAGGCAAAAAACTTCCACGTTTCGTGGACTCAACTTCTTGCACACACCCGACATCTGACTCCTAGTGTTGTATCCTACATAATCAATCAACCATACAACTTTAGACAACTTCTAACTAAGTATGACCAATCTAACTAGATTATGCAATATGGAACATTGTGAACCAACTAATGCAAGCTAAGAATTTTGCATTACTTTGGCCAATTTTTTGAAATAAAACAAACACTTTCATAGGAAATATAGTCATGAGTTCACACACCTCTAACTCAACTTGGAAATGACCTTTCACCCAAGGTTTAACACATGGTTGACTTGTTTGAATGTTTGTCTAACTTCTCGTAAGAATTTAAAATAAAAAAGTATAACTCTCTATGGTCAATAAATAACTAAGGTCATGGAAACATTTTCCTAACAATGAACACCTATATTTTGTACTTGCAATATCTCGAAACTTGGCTACTCACACTTCATAAGTTTTTGCATATATTTCTAAGAGTGAAATACTCTTCTATTTTTATGCATAATACATTTTAAAATTTATTTTTTTACAATTTATGGTATTTTCAAATAATGAATTTGACTCAAGACACCATGTCGTTCTCATGAGTTCTTGTCAACTTGAAACATAAGTCGTATTTAAAAGTTTTATTCACTAAACAAAATAATTATTCTTTATTAATTATGATTTCTCTATGTTTTCCTCTTCGTTCTTTGTACAGGAACATATTTAATATTGCTAGTAAATGTACAATATATGTTGTCAAATTTTGTTACAAGAATAAGCATGCTTTTATGATATTTATAATATTTCAACAACTCTGAATATAAATCTAATTTATTTCAATCACCATATTAGAATAAGCCTCAAGCTCTCAAACTTATCATACCAAGTTATAAAAATATAATATAGATTATACTCTGCACTTCTTTATATGTATATAAATACATATTATATATATATATATATATATATATATATATATATATATATATATATCAAACTGCAAAATTTAGTTTCCTAAGTAAAATAGGATAATTTATTTAACTTATCTTAATAGGGTAACATATCTCTTCACTACTGTCAAATATAGTTCTAAAAGAGAAATTAAATAATTTCATGCACAAGCCTATAAAAATCAAACTGCACACTCATTATTCTAGCATATATGTTTCAATATATTTAAATATACTTTTATCTTTTCATATCTGTGTAGTGTAGAAAAGTGGATCCCTTTACATTTTCACACTTGTTTAGGCCCTCGTGGATTTTGGCTTAATGTTTCCTTGATTTAGTATCATAATGTGGATGACACATTCGCATTAGGTATTGGGCCCTTGTGAATCAATGGATTTAAATGGTACCTTGCTAAAGTGTTGTAACTCACTTTCACACTTTTCTAGGGTTTTATCACATAATTAAACATAATAAACCTATTTTTAATTAAAATCAACATTAATCTTGCCTTGTTTGAAGTGTTGTAAAGTGTTGTAACACACTTTCACATTTCTCTAGGCTTGTCATTAATAATTAGGCTTTCTTGTGCTTTAATTGGCCCTATTTTGCATCCACAAGCCTCATTTATTGCATCTCTTTTAAGCTAATCCTGACACCAATCAGTAGCCAATCATAATTTAGGTGTTTCTGGCTTGTGTGGCCCAGATTTAGGGATCTAGGACTCATTCGCCACCTTGGGTGAATGGGTCCCACTTGGATCTTTTAGCCTCGAACCAATTTTCACACATTTCTAAGCACTTTTCATTTTTAGTCCCAGACATTATGCCTGATGGGACTCATTCACCACCTTGGGCAAATGACTCCCGTGTGGCCAAAATTCAAATTTAATTCAAATTTCTGGCGGGATTTTATTCTCCTAGTTCTGATGTTAGCTTGTAGTGTTGTAATTTTGAGAATTCTTGCATAATTGAGTATAAATACAAGGTTCTTTCACTCATATTCAACACCTAGCATTCAATAGAGTTCACAAGAGCATTTAAGGGCATTTCAAGGGTAGATTATCAAGCATTTTAGAGCATTCTTCAAGTGTCAATCATCATGTCAAAGATTGCATTCTTCATGTTTGTTATTGTGCTAACAATTGTGATGTAGAGTTTATGATTCAAGCAAGTGTTTCAAGCAAGATCAACATCATTCAAGCAAGAGTCAAGAACCACATCCATTGCAGCCATTTCAAGCATAATTGTAACACCTTATTGTTAGGGTTTGGTGAGTTGCAACATTATTATTTGTTCATTCATCATTCTCCATTCATATTTGTTTTCATTTCAAGGTTTAATTACCAACAAGGGGTTTGACCAAGGCAACCCCCTATTCACTAACCCCACAAAATTTTCCCTCTCCTTTGCATGTGATTTTTAGATTTAGGTTGCATATTTCATAAAGAACAAGATTAGAGAAAAGTTTTCAAATCATCAAAGTTGCTAAAGTTGTCATTAAGCCTTGGAGAGACTTGGAGAAGACCTCTAGGTGACAATTTATAGTTTCGGATCCAAAAACCAATCAGGAAAAGCAAAGTAGACTAAGAGGAACATAATCCAATTCAGAATTTCTAGAAAAGTAGAAGTGGACTGATTCACCAATATTGACGAATGAGTCCCATTGTACAGGCCTAACAAATACTTTTACAAATCTGGATACCCTTTTAGCAAAAGCCTATTCCTGCACATTTTCCCAGAAACTGGATTGATTCACGCAGCTTGGCGAATGAGTCCAAGTCAGCCTTGACAACAAATTTTTCAATAATTTAGACCTCCATTATGCCATCTTCAGTGTCCCAGGTGCACACTTTTTGTTTTACAGTTTTTTGATGCATTTTGATCATCTTTCTAGGTCATTTAGCGTTAGTTTGCATTCAATTAGGGTTTTACATTTCATTATCTTTTCCAAGTTTACACTTGGTGGTGAACCCCTTATTAGATCATTCCTAGCCCCTAGAACAACCCTCTTGCAATATTTCTCTCTCCTTTGCAAAGAAATCTCAAGGGTTTTTTCTTGAGTGAAAATTTGTGAAATTTTCCCTTTCTAGGCTCTGAATCAAGGGTGGAGGAAGGTCACAAAATTTTTTTACTTTTCAATCTGAAACTCCATATTAAACTGTCAAAATTTAAAGAGAAAAATAAAGTATAAAAGCATGCCTAAATTGTTACTTCACTTCTGCACTTTTGAGTTCAAAATGCTTAGCTACACCAAGTATCCATAGTTGTGTATTATCTAAAACTCTGCTCTAACTTGAATATTTTCCTCTATTCTTGAAAGCATGTGTCTTCAAAAAATTTGAAGTTTCTCTTTTCTTCCTCTCACGTTCATCAGCTAGAATGAATAATGATCAACAACAATGCTCTCTAAAACCTTCAATTTGATTTAAATCATCACTACAAACAACAATAAGTAATCTCCATGCTTGAAATTATGAAGAACTGCCTATATATAGTGTATGTTCTCTACAATGAATCTCTTTATTTTTCACAAACTAGTGATGCCTTTCTTTCCTACCGTAGTTGTAAATGATAACAATAAAAATCAATGAATAATAAACTCCAAATTCCACTTTAAATCTTGTAACCTTACTCCACAACCACCACCCATAATAACTTTTAAACTGGATTTTAATGACAAGCCTCCACTATGCCTCATCATAAGCATTCATAGCATTTTTCTATGACAAGAATCTAGCCTACGTTGGAGGCTTTAGCCTCACGTGGGAGTTGGAATAGTTTGAACTTAATACCTACCACTACATGCATTAGTTTACATGTCATGTCCCCAAATTGGAGGTATGGTGATTTAATTAAATTAATTGATTAAGTTGTCCAAAAATAATAATATATCAAAATGATAGCTTAATTGATTATTTTAATTAAATAAAGTGGAGGTATTAGATTAATTATTTATAAAGTTATTCCAATAAATAATATCTTAAGGATGACTTTATATTTAATTAAATTAATAAAGTGACTAAATAAAATGATATATTAAAAAGTCACTTAAATAATAAAATAAAAAAATATTTTAGAAGCTTCTTGGAGATGGGTTAGAAAAAGTATATAAGAAGCTCATTGCTAGTCATTCAAGAACACTTGGATTTTATTACTTCTTACATACCTATGTGGTAGAAAGAGAGCTTGAATGTTTTCATTGCCTGAGGGTTTGAAGACTCTAAGGTGTCAATTTCAGTTGTGAAATATCAACCCTAGTTGGATAGTGGAGGGAGATACTTCAGTCTTTCTCATTGAGATCATTGTAGCCATTGGAGAACATTTTTGGAGAAGTTTGGTGAGTTATTTGAGGTCTATAATTTTGTTTTAGTCTACAAACTAGCCATGGGAGGAATTACATTTTTATTCATTGCTCTTCACTAAGGGGACAAAATTTTATGGGTATTGGAGGGATCACTTTCTCTTGCAAAGAAAATCATTTCTAAAATAATTTTGGAGGCCAATACTGTTGCATTTATTTATACAAAAAATTTCCAAGCAAGGGCATGGGCGGAAAAAGTTGGAGGGAATTTCTTCATTGAAGAGGCACCGTACCATTAGTATATGATCCCAAGTTTTTATATGCATTTCTTACTTCAAATTTTAGCATCATTTCATTGTAATAATGATGTTATAACAACAACTATAGTTGCATACATTCAAGTCATTGTAAGCCAAGAGTCTTGGAAAATCATTCACAATCAGCTTGCATTTAGTTCATGCACCATTAATAAGAGTAGGAGTTGCATAATTAGCATAGCAATACATTATTGTAATCAGCTGGAAGTTATTTTGCAATAGAAGTTTCTTTGGAGGTTGTATGCCAAATATATGACGAAATGTCACTTGGCTGTAGTTGCTCATTTGCATCAAGTTGTGTCATTTAATTGCATTAGAAAAACACAAAAACATATTGCATATCATTGTTATTTTATATTAGTCAATTTGCGTCATTGGAGAACCTCTTGAAATATCATTAGCATCAAGCAACATCAAAACAAAGCAATCATAAATTTATAACAGCAAGTTCAAACTTTGTAAAACAAGTGTTTGACGAAATGTCCAAGGCTTGAAAAGGTGAAAACAAAGACAAATTTTTCCAAGGACATTACAATACATGACTAACTACCTCAAAATGCCATGGCTCTTTCCATAGGCCGTTGGAATTTAATTAAATCATAATATCATATATATTATTATAAGAGAGGGGGACCACCGCGTGCAAGACCCTAGGTCACGGAGGGCCAAGACGCAAGAGGTTGCCCTAACTTACCTCAGCTAAGTGTATTGCAAAGGACTATGAGGCGAGAATAACAAGGACCATGAGGCCTCTCAGTTATTCTGCCACTACTGAATTTGACTCCATTTTCCGACGAACGTTCGTCGGTCATTCGACAAACATTTGTCAGAAAATCGACGAATTGACGAAAAAAATTTCATCGCTATTTTTTCATCAAAATTCCAACGACGAATTAAACATCAAAATAATGGCGCAGATTCGTCGGTCATCGGCATCATAAAATGACTCAGATGTTTGTCAGAATATTGATGAAAACTTCGTGTATCCACTAATGAATTACAACCAAAATGCAATTGCAATGGCTCTTTCGAAGCACCGAAACAACACCAGAAGTTCATCGCCATTTCAACAAAATGGGCAAGGATTTACGATGAAGTTTTCATCACAGCTAAGAAACTTTGTTGGACCTTTTCTATGATTCATTATTGGCCTTCATCGAAATTGTGACGAAATGGGCAAGAAGTTACAACGAAGCCTTTGTTGCAGCTAAGCAACTTCGTTGAAACTTTTATGTGATTCATTGGTGGCCTTCGTCGAAATTGCGACGAAATGGGCAAGGAGTTACGACGAAGCCTTTGTTGCAGCTATAGCAACTTCGTCGGACCTTTTCGGTGATTCGTCGGTGGGTTTCATCGAAATTGCGATGAAACAATGCAATTTAAAAAATATATATTTGTTGAAATGTACCATTGTGGAGACTCTTGCCGATGACCACTGAAGCCAACCCATCAGTGAGAGATCAATCATCGACACAGGATAGAAAACTCACTCCGATAGTCCATGTCTTGCCGATGACTTCCATCGGCAAGATAGATCTAATGTCACACCGATCTGACCTCTTTAGGAGTTTTGAACACTATTGGTTATCAGCAAGACATTTTGAGGGTCTCGCCAATTAAACAAGTGTCTAAGAGAATGTAAACAAATGGAACCTATAAATTTTCTTGTTTTGGGGTTCTTTAAATCATAAAATAGATACCATCTTCTTGTGTATAATGTACTTATATTCATATTTGAATTCAAGACCAATTGTCATTGCACATTCCATTTTACTTGCACAGAGTATTCTATAAGCAATATATTGATAATGCCAAATGATTTATGGTTTTGTACAACTCTACCTATCATCACAGTGTTGTTGTTCCCCACGAGAGAATCCTGCAAAGACAAGTTTACAATACCTAGTCAAATAATATGAAAAAGACTTACTTCCATACAAATTAAATGATTATTCTCACAATGGAAATTGTCTAATTAAAACAACAATTCCATGAAAGGTTATCCATGCTTCATAAGAGATGACTAATCATACATACAAACTGCAAGATGCATAGAAAAAGAATTACACTTGAGAACAACCAAGGGCAAACAAGGGAAGGAGTTAAGAAACGTCTGGATTGAAGAGAAAATGTGTAGGGAAAATGTTGAGCAGTGTCAAGAGAACAGATCTTGTAGAACATATTATTGACCTAATCAAGCTCTTGAACAACTTAAACAAAATTAAAATACTAACACATACATGAGACATGTAATGAAATTCCAATATCTACTATCTTTTTCATTAATGCAGAGGTAGGTAAAGGAGAAATAATTATAATTGTAACACTATTCATAGTCTAGTAAATTATGTTCGTAATTTGTGTTCAATGGACGTCAGTTTTATCATTATATTGCCCATCTAATACCATATATTTTAATCCAAGGTTCAACTATCTCAGATCTAAAGAAGAACCTTCAATTAACCATTTAAAGTACTATAAAATAAGGTAAGACTTTTACTTGAGAAAGATTGGGTACACTTGTAGGATTAAAGTTCTCACAATCATTAGGATTTATTGGCACACAGACACAACCTGCAACATATGAAGTAATGGATGACTAAAAGTTAGTGAAATGGTCCTTAATATGTGAGTGGTTTGCAAATTGATTGGTAGAAAATAAGGTTACAAACAGATCTACATGAAAAATTATGAGGACAATCTATTGTAATCATCAAAATAGATGAAAAGTGCAAAGGAAAGAGTCGAGCTACATCTCTAGAGCCTAAAAAACACATGCAAGAAACATAAAAGAAAAAGAAAACCCGCTTTTGGATGAATACAAAATGGTGCCTTCAGCAAGTGATTCATATGCTTTCACACCCAATACTGTGACATTAGCAGATTTTAGTCTTCCTAAGAAATTAACTACTTCTACGTAATAAAACCCAGAAACCAATATTATATACCTCCATGTCTAGCCAAGGGTAGGTATAAGAGAAAAAAATTCCTCAATGCAATGCCAAAAATATCAATGTGTGTGTAGGTTTGTATTACTCAAAATATCATTTCACTGCCTAAGGAAAAATACCAAAGTGATGTTTTAAATTTCAATCTTCACATAGGCTCCCTTATTGCTACACATGCATATATACAAGCATTATTTGAGCTCTAAACTATTCAAATATTAATGATTTAATTAGCTATAAGATAGAAAGTTGTTGTCTAGACATAATCCATCATCTTTTACATATCTTTATTCACTCCTAGCGCTTCAGTAAATTTGTGTAAACGAGACAAAAATGTGAATCTTTTATGACAAAGAAAATTCTCAAAGGAGAGCAAAGGGTAGGGGGAAAGAGAATGCTTGAATGTATAGCAAAGTATAACATTTTGATCATTATAACAATGAAACGAATCTTAAGTTTGAAGCATTAATATCATTTACAGCATTTATGATCAAGAATGAATGTAAGTAGAGAAACTTTTGCATACCTGCAGATGGTACAAAATTTCATGGTTAAGTCGAAGCCTTCCATCAACAACAAGATCCAAATATTTGTGTATCTATCTCAAGCACGAGCCTCCTAGACCCTTCAAGGCGTCAATTTTCCACTAACTGTTATGCACAAAGTCAAAGTTTAGAGTTATGTCACCACTAAAAGCGAAGAAATGAGCTTTGAAACCAAATCCACACACAACACAATGTGGTATTCATACAAATCCATACAAACAAACTAAACTCGGAACATTGGAATGGAAACAACCTCAAATTATGATGCAGAGCATGGATTCAAGGTATAAAGAATCATTTTTCTACCACCATAGTGAAAAGTTAGCACTTTCTTTCATCTTTGCATATTGGTTTGATGCTTCAAACGATGCATTTCTTATATTGAAAAGTGCATTGCCTTATTGAGCTTCTCTTTGTTTCGAGAATAGTTTAATATTATCTGCTTAGCAGAGGGGGCCAACCATGATTGGAAGCTCGGTGGTCCCTCCCCTCACATCACTCTCAATTCCCCATGCAATCATATAACGATGAAATGTTCATTCATCCATTAATAACATATAATTGTTGTCCATCCATTAATAACATATAACATTCATTCATCCATTAATAACATATAATATTCATTCATTAACATATAAAATTCATTAATTAACATATTCACATTCATTCATTAACATATAATATTCATTCTTTCAGTTTTTACATATTATCAAAAATATGGTTGTCATGATATGATTACAATCACCCTTTTTTTGTTTATTTTTTAAAGCTAAAAAAATATGAAGTGGAGTATCATTTTCTAAATCATTTGTCCCCCCTTTAGTTGTTCTACCCTTTGCTTGTGATCTTAATGTACGACTAATCATCTACTCATGAAGTGGACGCTGCTACAAGGGGAGTTCTGCTACAATAACAAAGAAATGTTAAACTGATATGTTTTATTATTATTGTTACAAGTATTTCATTAATTAAAAGAACAATAGAGTGGTTCTCTTTACTTGATAGGTCCACATCATGTTCCTGAACTACTGTTATAGACTCATGCTCAACATGCTGAAAACCCTCTAAATCCTTATCTGCAGTTGAAACATGAAAGGTTACATTAATTAATACACCAATTGAAATTAAATATGTTTAAGAGAACATGAGAGTGGTCCTCTTTACTTGATGGGGCCACATCATGTTCCTGATCTTCTCTAGCCTGATCATGCTCAACATTAATCATGCTCTACGTGCTCTAAAGTTGAAACCGAAAAGTTACATTAATTAATACACCAATTGCAATTAAATATGTTTTAAAGAACTTTAGAGAGGTGGTCCTCTTTTACGATGGGGCACATCATGTTCTGTTCTTCTCTAGCGATCATGCTCAACATGTTGATCAGCTCTACATGCTCTAAAGTACTGGGATGTACACCATGACCTTCATCTGCATGTTCTGCTACACCCTCACCAGGCTGCATTCCAATGTCATGTGCATTATTATCATTGCTTGAATGTTTAAAACAAATAGGCATGTAATTACTTTATGGTGGAAATTAATATTGAATAGATTGCACAAGTATTCAATTTTAAATAAACTTTATTGAGTTTATTTACCTACATGCCGAATGTAGTGGAAGATTATGTTTTCCCAGTCAAGAATCTTAGGCGTTCAGCCACGACTCCATAGCCTTGCTGGAAGGCAATCTTCAGGTCATCTTCTGTGGGAACTCTGTTGAATTTAGAGCCCTACATTTTTGCATAGGATCATGAATTTTGCTTCTATGGTGTGATAAAACCAAAATTGTTTTCAATTTATTATTTGGATACAATATTTCATTTATTGATACTTACAATTCATTCAGCTAATTTTATATAACCACTAGAGCCAAGTTTTTGTTGCCCGTGTTTTTCTAGTCTTTCCTTTGTTGCCTTCAATGTGTCGGACAGCCTATGAAAAGTTTGAAATACGTTAGATTATGTAAAAAGAAAGAGTAATCAGTATATAATTACATTGTTGATAGTATCACATACCTTCCTTGGCCCAATGGTGTCTTTCCTTTTTTCTTTTCAACCTTCTCCTTTGCATCCGACACCAGGTCCTTCCACTCCCTCTCTGGAATCATGGGGGGTTGCTCATACTTTTTTTTCTTCTCTAAATGTGACTTATATTGGTCCCTCACATACTTTAGATAGGTACCAGCTTTCTTAAGGACCTTGGTTCGGTTGAATGTTTTATCACCGAAGAGCACAACTAAATGGTTAATGAGCTCATCTTTTAAATCTTGATTTTGGGCATTCTATCATGTATGTATGGTGGGCCCGAAGAGCTCCAATGTAATATCACTTAGATGTTTATAAAAAACATCATTTCCTACAAAATGATCATGGGATCAATAGTCTACAAAGAGCGATCAATAAGTAAATTTCAATTGGATTATATATAATAATAATTAAAACATTTTAAAGTACCTGGGACCTTCTCTATCTATATGGGAACAAAATCCTCGGTCACCACAAATGTGACCGGAAATGTTCCTGTACTAGTAATATAGGAAGATCCAGGAAATGCTACTAAAATATCACCAGTACTAGTGGCCTCGGCATCCTTGGGTACATGTCCTAACGCATGTTTTGGCATGTGTTCGTTGCCAGAGGGTGCACTAACGGATGCCTGCATGGTATGTGTTTTTGACATTTCAGACAACAATATAGGCACAGATGATGGGGTCAGATGATGTGATGTATGTGCAGGAAGATTAGGATGGACACTTGTACCAACCCCTACTCCTCGGGCAGCACTTGCAATACCCTGATCATGGCCGGGAGCATCATGAGGACGCAAAAAATCCTGTAGAAACAACACATATTTTAATTCATGACATAAAAGAGTACAAAATATAAAACCATGAATGAACTTATGTTATAATTAAAGACCTCATGACAGCTTACTTGCAAGTTTTGTGATCTCTTAGTCAATATTTTAACCCTCTCTTATCTCATCTGTTTGAGGCACTATGAATAACAATTTAAGTTTCGCTGTTGCATTTTTTGGGTCTTCCTTATCATGCTCGAGAGGGTTTGTTGAATAGCGATGTCATCATCATAATATTGACTACACCTCCCTATGGATGCTCTCATCTTGCTAGTGTTTTCTCGATGAGTCAACTACAACAAAGTATTAAAAAATATTATCGAGTGCTTAATAAACTTATCAAAACAACATAATAATAAAACATTTTGCTCATTATCTAATTTGGCCACAATTCATTAGAGGTAGAAGCACAATGCGGTAGAAGCGCTTTGAAAGATAAATCGATGCAATGTAGTTGGGGCCTTTAACTGTATGATCAATGTCCCACTATGACAAAAATTAAATATAAAGAAACATTACCGAAATGAAACCAATAGACTTATGAAAAAAAACATAAGAATAAAATGGTATATTGGAGTTTAATTGGAGGTTGGGTAAAATGCATTAGTACACTATAGTAATTGTTTGTAACTAAGTGATTCAAATTGTGTCGATTAGCAACTCTTCCCTACTTGATTATTGATTTTGCTCCTTTATATGAATACCGACTCCCTCACCGTCTCGGAGAATATGCAAATTGGGTTGCTTATTTTGTTGACCGAGTCATATTACACTAATTTATAAACCGCAATACTCCTGATGCTTTTTGTATACGTTAATGCTTTTCCTTCCTCCTTGCATATATCTTTTAGTTAACGCCATAATTTGTTGATAGTGCATACCCTCGCATGCCGTGTATATTAGACAGTTGCATCAATCTTTGTAAGCGTAACGAGGTTGCGACATATATCAAATTGGTAACTTTTTAAGTAATAAACCTTTATGCCATCCATGCAAAATAGGTCCAGACCATGTAATGACAATGGTGTTATGCGATATATCCTCTCATTGACACAAAAATTAGTGTTTATTGGAGGAAGTTCATTGGGTACCCATTGTTTCTGTAGATGTTTGTACCTCAAGGGCACCTCAATGTTTCCTATGCTCTCATCATCATAAGAATATGACCCCCTTGACAGAAAAATTCCATGCGTTTACAGAATTTTCTTCTAATTTTTTGACCTCTAGTTGATCTCCCTCTTTTAGACATACTACATGTCTCGCTTTCCTCTTCTCTTCCTAAATTTCCCTCACTCGAGGAAGACAAATCTGAAAAATATACCTGCGGTGGTACCTACCTCATAAGGATGTTGGATGAAGTTCTTTCATGGTGATGTGATAAGTAGGTGACATTATGATTAATCTATCATTTCATCGCTAGAATTTGACAACTTATAAGGTAATCAAGTCTTGATAGATTGTAAGTTATTGTTGCTACCGTCCAAATGTGTCCATCACAAATCAAATCTACTTAACATTTTAACTCCCAAACTTTGTAACAAGTGTTAAATGTGACTATGGTCCACCAGTTACACAACCAAGACCTCAAATGTATTCTCTAATTGTAATCAAAGGGCTTTTGCTCTTCATTCAAGTAAATAAATTTGAAGGGAAACACCACCAAGTGGTTTATTGGACACTTACATGACTAAAAATAGCAGCAAATTTACATTTAATTTTCATATGTCTAAGTGGTTAACGGGGAGGGAGTGTGTATTAGGTCTGGTTAAGTCATCATAAGTTTATGCTTTGTAATAAATTTTTTAAGAATCATCTTAAATCTTCCTATGTCTAATTGCTAGGAGACTTTTGGTATGTTTTAAGGTAGGATGATTGATGAAAGAGCCCAAAGAGCCTTTCTCCATGGTATCCAGGTACACATAGCAGTGGTCTTCTCTTATATGGTTGGACATGATTTAAAGAATTTAGCTAGGAATTATTCATTTTACCTAAGGTTTTCTTATAATGCCACCATTGGAAAAGTATGATCAAATTCCTCTATTATGAAGAATTGGTCTATGTGCCTCTAGTAATCACTGTAAATGTTTGTAAGGATAAAATGACTAATTGCATCGGGTAGGAGAGAATCAACTTTGAGTTCTTCAAAGATTATATTCCTCTATTCATAATTTTTAAGGGTTGTGTGTGGAGGAGTTTATCACTACCAAGAAGGCAGGAGACCTTTCCTTGTATTCTTTTATAATTTTCATTATTCTTATTTATTTTACACTTACATTTACAAATACACATACATATGCATTTACTATTTTCATTTATTTCTCATTTAGTTTAATAGTTTGATCAATTTCATTATATGTGTTGAAGACTTTAGAATTTCAATTGCATTAATTTATGGATATGTTGTATCTATAACACTACAAAACCATATGCTCTTTGCATTTACACTTGCATTTAAAAATACACATTTATATGCATAGATATAGATTTATTTAATGATATGTTTCATTTACTGTTCTAGGAGAGCATCCAGTAATTGCATTTACATTTACATTTAAAAATGCATATACATACATATATATGTGTGTGTGTGTGTATGTGTGTGTGTGTGTGTGTGTATTATTATATTTAGTGTTTTAGAAACAACCCATTAGGTCTGCACATGGATAAAAATTCATAAAATCATATCTCCCATACATATTTTGTTGAAACCTAGGCTTGAACCTCTCATTTCACATGCTTTTCTTCATAAAACTATTGAGGACAACAACTATACCTTCTTTATTTCTCATCCTATGCCCTATTCATGCATCCTACAATTACAACAGTATCCATGGGGCCTCTTACACAAGCTACAGTAATCACAAAAAGTGTAAGAGCCCCTTTATATCATGTTTGGACTACAAAACCCTCAAAAATAGGGTAACTCAGATTATGATTTGTTGGTGAGCTGTATGGAAAAAATCATTAGCACTAGCTCATTTTTGGAGTCTTTTGAAAGAGAAGTGAATCAGGTGGTAGTTAATTACAAACCTTATAGTGTCAAGGTGAATGAGGTGATCAATTTTGATTGGCCAACTAATGAAGAGTACCAAAAATGGGTAAATGTATATTTAACTAAGGAAGAGTGAAAAGGAGTAGGCTATTAATGGTTGACAAATAAGCTATTGTAGTTACAACAAATTCCAGTTTTGTTTTTTGGTGACAGTCTAGGCACGGAATTCTTGAATTTTTTTGTTGTTGCATCAACCATTCTCAACGGGCACGATGAACAAGAAGATTCTCTAGGGAGATTGTTGTTGTAAAAAAAATGGAATATCACAAGGCGATCCAATTGGCTAGTGACACGTGTGCTTTTGGCCCGATGCTTGTTTGCTCCTTTTTTTATAAGAAGGATTTCAAGGCCAGAAGTACAAGTTAGCAAGTTAAATATTTTTGGTAGAGTCTAGATGAAGTTGCAAAGCAAATTGTAAAAGTCTGATGGTTTAGGGAAAAATGCAATTTAGGTTTTAGTCTCATTTTGTAGTAGGTTTTGGTCATGGGGATTTAATGTTTTATGGCCCGATCTTGGAATTTGAATTGATATGATTAATTCAAACTCATGTCTCCATTGTACAAGCATATCTAAATTTTTGAATAAAAATGATCAAGGGTTGTTTAGTTCATCTCACTATTGTGGTGTGTATGATTCTTGTTTAGTTTTGTTAAAGGAATTAATTAAAATGCTTGAATGGGATTGTAGGTGGATATGTTAACGTATAAGGATTTGATATTAAGTAGTATTGGGTTAGAATACATATTGATGAGATTGTAAAGCAATGTTATCAAGGATCTTATATGTTATGTGTTAATTTGTCACAAACCCTTAGATGCTTATAATTTGACTCCTCGATGGATATATGGCACTAATCTATGATGATGAATTGAGGTTTATAGCGATGGGGATCACCCTCAGGAGTCTTGTAAGAGCCCAAGTGTAGGAGGTCTTCCAAAACCTCATCGGTTGGTCCAGGTCCTTCGAGCTTCCCTTTATTGGAATTGGCAATTCCATAGGTAGATTAGAAGATCAACCTGCTTACTATAAAAACAACCAACACCTTGCATATGTTTGTGGTGGAGGTATTAAGGAAGAATTGTATGCCTCTATTTCCATTCATTAGATCTACCTTAGCCTAGCATATACTTGGGCTAAGTCTACACAGGCCTTGGACTCATGCGATGAAGACTATGTGTGATGAAATTCTAGACCTCAACCAAGATGTGGGTAGATTATGGGAGTTTTTCCAAGACCTGAGGCTGGTGGATAAAAATGTGAAAGACTAAGCTATTTTATTTTTTCTGTCTTATCTTATACCATTTTACAAGAATGGGGGTGCCAATGTACGAGAAGATCTTTGGAAACTAGGCATGAAAATTGAAGGTTAAAGAGAATGGGGGTGCCAAAATTACAGTACTCATTTCCCCTTGGTCATCGATTTTCCTTGAGTGCCCTCAACCTCGTCCTCAGCACTAGTATTGACCTTGTTTTCACTTCTCCAAACTCTTCCTCAGTGATCTTTGATGTGACCTTGTTTTCACTCCTCCAAACTCTTAAGTTGTTGTTATTGACCTTGTTTTAACTCCAAACTCTTCCTTGGTCTTTGGTATTGACCTTGTTTCCTCCTCCAAACTCTTCCTCGACACTAATATTGACCTTGTTTCACTCCTCCAGCTCTTACGTCCGACCTTGGTATTGACCTTGTTTTAACTCAAAATCTTCCCTCAGTAGCATTGACCTTGTTTCACTACTCAAACTCTTCCCTTGGCAGCGGCATTGACCTTGTTTTCACTACTCCAAACTCTTCCTCGGTTGTGACCTTTCACTTCTCCAATTTGGCGAGCTACAACCTGGTTTCGTTAGCTTTTACATTATGTTAATTAAGTTCAAAATTTTGGTGCCATTTAGCTAGGTTTTAATATTCTGCAATATAGTTAAGTATATATTGGCTATATTTTACATAATAAATAATATAATTATTCAACTTATCATAATTAGATATTATATTCTTTAACAAAATTATTAAATATGTATAAAATTATTATAATTAATAATTAATAATAAGTATATTTTTATATAATACAAAATATAATTAATATAATATATATTTAAGATAATAGTAATATATATTAATATGAGAGAGAGAAACTAAATTTTGATTGGTTGTTTCATGTCAACAATCAAGGATGGCATGTGTCCTTGGGGAGTTATGCTCAAGGTAGCATGCCATTTGATTAAAGATATGATAATTCTCCTTTAAGACCTCTTCAATGTACCCATTGCACACTTAAGGAGACAAAGATAAATATAGGGAAGAAAATATAGAGAGAGAGGGAGATAATGACAAACATACAAATAGAAAGGGAGAACAAGAGATAGAGAGAGGTAGAGAGATAAAGATATAAGGATGAATAGATAGAGACATAGGGAGGGTGATTGATATATCTCTCACTGTCGCTCTCTATATCTCTATATCTCCCACTATCTATGTCACTCCCTCTTCCCCCCTCTATCTATTGAGTTATCTCTCCCTCTCCCCCTTTTGTCTCTCATTCACTCCATCTCTCCTTCCATCTCTCCTACTCTATATCTCTATCTCTATTTCTCTTTTTATCTCCCTCTCACTCCTCTCTCTATCTCTTTCTATCTATATCCCTTTCTCTCCCTCCCCCTCTCTATCTCTCACCATCTCTCCCTCCCTATCCCCCCTATCCATCGACTCTATATCTCCACCTCTCTTCCTTTCTCTTCCCATATATATTCATCTCTCTTTCTCTTCCCATATATCTCTATCTCTCTCTCTTTCTCTCCCCATCTATCTCTATCTCCTCATATATTAACTAAGAAGCCATGCAAGCATACAATAGTATATGTTGGTAAAACTATAATAGTGTTTTATTAAACTATAAGTAGATTATTGTCACCACTCTTCATTCAACATGAAATGCCAAATGTAGCAATTGTTTTGTTGCTTTTGTCAAGTTTCATTAACCAAGCTAATTACTGGGTTGAATAAAGTTGTGTTATGACCCTTCATCTCTTTAAAATAATTAGACAATATTGGCGAGATCAGGAAGGGGAGAAAACTAAACTCCTTCAAAATAGGGGTAGTTGTGGGTTTGTTGGTTTTCTTTGTGTACTATATACTTGGTTCCTCTAGGATAAATAAGTCCCACTTTAGATCATTTTTTTTTCTTATTTGTGTATCCTAACTAAGATAGAGTAAGCTTTTTCATTTTAATTGACTACTACATAATAGTTTATGTGTTGAAAGAATTGTTTCCATTCTTTGTAGTTTTTACATTGGAATACAAATAATATTTAATTTCATGCCAATATACTTCTTTCATAAAGATATTGTTTCAAATAAGTGCTTCATAACCCATCTAATCAAATCATAATTAACCTATCAAAAAGGCAATAGGAATTTTCTAAAGAAAAGAACACTTGACCCAATCATAAGTGTATGGCCTTCGAAGAAAGGACTGATCCACCTTAGCAATAACAATGACCTGATCTAGATTTGGGTATGTGCAAGAACATGATGGGCCAAAAAGTGGCAACATCAAAAAGTAGCATTTTGAACTCGCCAAAAAATGCAAAAATCTCGAGTTGACTTTTTTTTTGGGTTGGGTGTTAGTAAATTGCTCCATAGCAATGCCCAAGCCAAAGTACTACAAATCAGATATCTGATTCAAATCGAATATCCGATTTGTTTTGGATATCCAATTTGTGTCTAATATCTAATTTGAAAAACATCTTAAAATGTAACATTTTGGTGCTATAAATTGGATATCCGATCTAAATCGAATATTCATTTTTTCACACACATATACCCAAGAGTAATTAGGAGGTGGAGGGTGGGAAAGAGAGAGAGAGAGAGAGGGAGAGAGAGGGAAAGGGAGAGAGAGGGGGGGAAGCGAGA
>VDFB02208745.1:0-10744 GCA_007258455.2 Sequoia sempervirens | reverse complement strand
AAACAATATATTCATATATCTAAAAACTTCTCTTGCAGTTTGGACTGTAATTTTTTTACAACCAAGGATTAAAAAGCTCAAGTCTTTGTAAAAGGGAGCAATATGAACTCTATATTAAAAATAGTGCACTACTACGATACAGGTGCACTTGTGCTATATCTAAGCAATGATTATACCATTGATTCTTCCTATGATGAATTCCCTTTAGCTGCCACCTTTGCAAATTTAAAGACTAGACACCTGATAGTGAATCAGTCCTGCACCAAGTTGTGCACACCCCATACCTAATTGCACATTCCAAATATAAGCTCAATAAGGATTTGCATACCATAATCATCGATCTTTGCTGCCCTTATATTCTCTATTATAGATTTTGTGAATCTTTACTTGTGCCCCACACAACCAAGCGTTAACAATAAAGTAGGATGCACTTACCTTGTGCCTACTTGGACTCCATTTTCAGGAGTTGTGCTGACACAACGAAAAGTTCACATATATAGCTTCATATATAGGTGAGTAAACGACGCTAGAATATTTTACATCTAAGTATGACTTCCATGAAAGTTTTCTAATTTCGCATGTTCCAGACTTTTATTAGAACATTCATAATACGATGGCAGGTCACCTTTCCTTTATTTCCAGCAGCCATTCATCTCTAGTATAAACATCGAGCAATATACAAAGAATAAAAAGATGGATATCGAACTTCAAAAGATATATGCAGCTTGGAATCACCCTTGGGCATGACTTTCAGTTTCACAAATTCCTGAAAATGGCCACTCTTTCAGTGCACTCATCATGTATTTTGATGCTGATTCAATATTCAGATTGAAATATTCTTAGACAAATAATGCATGCACCGGCCTAGATATTTTCTCTCATGACATGGCTCAGTCCTGTGTCAATGCTTGAACAATTTCAACATAGCCTATCTGCAACGGTGTTCCACCTATGATTGCAAACCTCGTGCCAAGAATTCAAATATCAATGAAAGAAAGTAATATATATTTAGATCAATGTTGCACACACCCATTTAATACATGTGCATGTATAAATAAATAAAAAGATCTATGAATGTACCCCAAACTGTTGTCATCAACCAAATCCAGGAAAGACAAAACAGCTCTGCACCATAAACTTCCTTGTGAGTTCCATAAAATGACTTCACTATCAAACCCAGTATTTTACTAAACCTGGACTTTCCCTAGCCATTTGAAATATTAGATGGTTCCCAGTAATGGAAACACAATGTTAGCCTATTAAGGTTGGGCATTGAGACATAAGTTAGCACTTAAAAGGACCAAATATACACTGGTATAACGACCCCCAAAGTGGCAACTCACCTGAGGTGCATAGAGGATTTAGAGGACCCTGATCAATGAAAAATGTCAGGATAAGGAAGCAATAAACTGTTTCACATAATATTATTCATAAGCAACCATAAATTCACATGCATGTATACAAACATAACATAGTAAACTCCCAGATGCATATATATATATATATATATATATATATATATATAACACATAAAAATTGAAGATTCATTATCAACTAGAACAACTAGAACAGTAGTTCTACCTCCTCTTGTTCTACTAGAATCTTGATTCTCTATTAAATATGGCCCTCCTACTTTTACAATCTTAGACATAATTCTAAACTTATTCTCAACATTTATCTTTATCCTCAAGGTATAATGCTTTTTGTGTACATCCAATTTTTCAATATTGTGCACTTATTATCCCTAAAAACAAATCAATCAATATCTAATATATTTCTCCTACTCTAATGTTGACTTACACTGACAATAGATTATTACAATGGGTACAGCACTCTTATGATTTATCATTCCAAGATTTATGTTGGGTGGTTTTCCAAAAACTACCCATCAACAGTCCCAGAAGTTGATACAAATCTGCAGATGGGTGAACTGCTTAATAGAAAATTTCTGATATAAGGATCTATTCACTGCCTTGTCACAAGATGGAAAAATAATCAGTCAAACTTTTCTTTTGTAATATCAAGGTCTTTCATGTGATCATACGAAATGCCACTTGAATACTCTAATGTCTTGGTAGCCTGCAACTCATCAAAACCATTAATCTCATTACCAAAACAATGAACCTGTTTAACTTGTAAGAAGTGGCTGTATTTTTAAGCATCTTGTGAAGCAACAAATTATTTATTTCATTGGTTTATGTTGGTGATAACTTCCTTTCTAACTGGAGGAGGGTTTTAAGCAGGATAAGAAGGGGACATAGATCCATGGTCTTTATAAATTTCATCATATTGATTCAGAAAACAAATATAGGAAAACAAAAACAAAGGCTTAATATTATCAAGTAAAAAAACAAATAATTTGATTAAAAAGTCATGCAAAAGCATGAAACTTGCAATTCTTGGGAAGTGCAAGAACATTATTAAATGACAAGACAACATATATCATACTTTGTTGCAAACATGTATCAATTTGAGATGCATATATGTTTCCATGTGAGAGAATGAGAGAAAAGTTGACGGAATAGGTCACAAGTTTTCTTTTTATGTTTTGGATCCACACATAACCAGTATCTGTCCTTGATGGATATTCATTTACTTTCAAATATTTGAACCTAATTCAAATTTAAATATCTGAACCTACCTAGGAACAAATATTTGACAATGGAACTAATCACATACTTCCACAATAATAAAATATCCTCACAATTGAGTCCATAAATCAAATCAAATTGTGGGATAAGATTCTGAACAGTATTCCATCTTTGATTGATTATGCTCCAAATCAGAAACTTATAGAGAATTGTTGAGAAGATGAACTAAAGGGGGCGGTAAAAATTGTAAGAAAAGAAAATCCCATGGGATGGATTGTTTCTTGGTTGACTTCTTCCAATAACTCTTGGGAATTGTGGAAAGAGATGGTGTTAATGTTGTTAAGTAATCAAGATCAACGAGAATATATGAAAATTTTACTTGTTCCAAGAAAAACAAAAATCCTGATCCTTGCAAATTTTCAACATACTCTCTCCAATGAAATAATTTAAAAAGAAAAATCATTACAAAGGTTGGGGCTGAAATTATGAAACTTATCCTTCCCCCAAAAGGAAGGTTTATAACTTTATACCAACAAGGAAAAAAAAAAACTTAAGTGTCAGCATTACGCATGAGATAACACACACCTTGAAGCTAAATAAAGAAATTGGATGATTATGAAAATTGATATTAGCAAAGCATATGAATATGTCGATTAGGGTTTCCTCTAAGGGTTATGAGGAAATTTTGCTTTGGGAAGGCAAAGTGGCAGTGCGATATAGCTGCATCTCAAGCCCACAATTTTTAGTCCTTGATAGTAATAGTCTTACCAATAACCTTGGTTACTCAAAGGGCCTAAGACAAGGGTGCCCACTTTGCCTATAGTTTTTTTTTATCTTGGTTAAATATATAGGAAGGGCTATCCCTTCTGAATTTCAAAGAAATGAATCAAAACATATTTGATATTAGCACTCCTTCCCCCTTCTCTGAAATTTATTGATGACACCAATGCTTTTAGGGAATCCTTTGTAAATGATGTAGCAGACACTCAAGTAACACTAGACAATGATGCAAATGATTCAATCCAATCTATTAATGCCGAAAAGTCAAAGGTCCTCAATATTAGTATCAGATGTAAGTAAGGATAACAAATAGATTGGGATTCGAGATTGGTTTCCTCCATGGCAAGTACCTTGGGGTAACTTTGGTTTCTATAAGGAAATTTTGTAGAGTTAAAATCCGAACTCATTTTGGAGGAGTATATGGCTCAGCATGGATGATAGACTCACTTTCATCAAATCAGTACTATGTATCCTTTTTTATGTTTTCTCCATCTTAAAGGTCCCAATATGCATTTTTCAAAGAATGGACAAAATCATTAATACTTTATTTGAAAAGGTAACATCATCTTATAAGAAGGCCCTTTAATTAAATGACTCCCTCAAATATTGAGGGGAGGGGAGTGGTGGAGGTTGGAATGAAGAATTTAGAATTGCAAAAGAATTACTTTAGGGGAAAGCTACCATGGAGAATTTTGATGGAAAACATCAGCCTTGGAGCAAAATGCAAGGATGAAACTCCTAGATCCAACGGACCTAAAATGACTATTCACATTTAAAGGTGTTCCCAAGGGTTCTCAAATTTGGAACTATATTATTTCCTTAATAAATATCATAATGCAAATCCTAACATGGCAGATAAGGGCTGGACTAATTCTGGGACGACTCATGGGACAATAGCATACATTAATGAATTATGGAAGATTTGACGATGTTAGCTAAAGAAATCAGGGTGATACAGGTTGAAAAGTATGTGATTTCTAGTGCAAAGAGATGTGAGATGATGCAAAAAGAAAAATATGGCTAGGTATATTTAAGTTTGAAATAAGGTGCAAAGAAATGAAATATTCTGGAGAGCTAAAGGAGAGAGAGAGAGAGAGAGAGATGTAGTGATAATAAAGGGCACTAATTTGTGGCCAACACAATATGAGATGAGATTTTGATTGTTGGAAGTAGTATTGTATATTTACTTTTTCTGTCCGAAATCAGACAATTCGTGTGGATTATTTAGGCCCTAGGGGATCCCCCCATATTAATGCCAATTAGAAAAAAGAAAAATTATTATATTATACAAACCTTGAGAACCAGATTGCCTGGGAAGAATTGCAAAATAAAACAGAATAAAGATAGCATAAATATACAGTTAATATTCCTCAGAGAAAGTTATCCCAAGGATTTTTAGAATTGAACTAAAAACTATTAAATTTTCAAGCCATGTTAAGCAGATTCTGCACTCAAAAAATTAGGCCTAACTGCAAAGTTGCTTAAAATGAGAAAATCCAACCAAAACAGCGGATATGAGCATGCTACTTTACAAACACATACTGCTGGAAATCTGAACAGAAAATATGCACAATTTGAACCTTCAATACTACATCTATCTTCTATTTAAACTGAAAGAACACTCAAAACTCAAGTATGCTCTCTTTCTCAGTGGTATGCCCTAGGTCTCTTTTATTGAAAAAGAGAACTCTGGGGTTTACAATGATGAATCCCCGTCTCAGCAGAGTGCCTAGGCCAGCAGAAGGGAATCCTTAACCTTAAAAAAAAGAAAGCAGAAAAGCACCTTGTTCTTAAATAAGAAGACTGACAGAATTGGAACTCAATCTAAAAATAAGAAAAGAAAAGAACATGCTAAAACTAAGAAAAACTAATCTGCTGAGTATTGTGTTGAATTTGGTCAGTGTGCCCTGCTGAAGAACAGCTGCCAACACTGTTGTACCATGCCGATGCTGCTCTTGACTATGCCTTCAACCCACTTGCACACAGACCAAGGTTGCTGTTGGGTATGTTTCTCTGCTGAGGGGAAACTTTAGTGTACTGCTGCATTGTTAAACTCTTAACACTCCCTCTTTAAAATTTTAATACTACCTTCAAAGCAACACAGGTAGAACTCTTAACACTCCCTCTTTCCAAGGAAGGTGTTCTTCACCAAGCCAAGATACCATCACAGCATCTTGAATCTCCCTTTTTCCAGTGGCAACAACATCATGTTAACCATACATGAACCTAAAGAAATGTAATCCAAGATTGCTGCTCCCTTCTGCACTCTGAAAACCCTTCAGATGTAAATTCCTTATACAAGGAAAACTTCATTAGCAACCCACCAGCCTCCTTTGTCCTTCATGTCAACTTTATAGATTGAATTCTCCCCATACCGCATCACGAGTTGTTCAGGACACCCTGCAATAACAAATTCAACTATATGCATGGACAAGATTAACGGATCAAATCTATCAGATAATGACTTAAGATCTGGCACTCAACTTGGAAAAGCCCAACTTTAGTAAGAACCTATTGATCTTGAGAAAACAGATTTGTGGTGCATGCATCATATCATACAAGACTTTCTTCAGTCTGAATTCATGGGTATCTTGCCCATGCGCCTCAAAAACTTCAGTAAGTGAAGCAAACACCTCAACAAGATTGAGTCCCTCATTCTTAGAGGATCCTTTGCCAACTAAAGTAAGAGTCTCATCAAGGTCAACTCCCTATTTTGGAGAGAATCCTTCAGCAATAAATGTGTCCTATTAACCTTCAATACTCTCATCAGCTGCATGCATGGAATTAATCATTGATTCAATGTTAAGTTTAGAAATTGTCTCCACAAAGCTGAAAGGGCATTCCTCCATCATGGCATAATGCCATACCTACTCAACTTGATCAGCAAGTAGCTATAGAGGCCACCATCTCAAACTCCTCTAGCCAAAACTTGACCAAGTTTAGGGCTGCATTTTCTTATGATCACATGTTTACCATCAAATTAGCTATTTTATCCTAGATTTGTCATTCAAGAAACTGAAAGAAAACTCTTCATTGAACCAGGAAAATACCAAACATCAACTAACTCAAAAACATCACCTAAATGCATGTAGAAAGAAATAAAGCCCAATTCAGTACATGAATAAGTGGCAACATTGTCCAACTCCACCTGTATGTTATCCTCTAGATTTGAAGTCTGTCAAACACTTTCTTGTTGAAGGTCATGCATTCACATGCTCTGTTGTCCACATACACCAACCTATATTAGAAATAGTGACAGTGGATAGGAATGATACAATGGAGAAAGTTGTCTCAAGTCTAGATGTTGACTCATCTGCTGAATTTTTTTGCAGTCCTTGCAAAATTTTGTGAATGCTGCTTTGTTTTTTTTCTCTTGGTGTACTAAGATGCATAGTGGCCCATTTTGTGGCACTTGAAACACTTCACATGACTCAAGTCTTTCTTTGCTTGGTCTGAAGAATCTGATTCTTCCTCATTTCCATTTAAACCTTCTTTAGTCCTCTTTCTTACCACCTTTGTTCATCTTTTCAATGAGGGCTAGGTTTTGACTCTCTTCCACTTTGGATAAAACTATCTCCAATCTAGTCTCTTCCAAGATAAAATCATCCCAAAGTTTCTCAAAAGTGGGAAGCTTCTCATGAGTACTAACACCTCAAACAAATGGATCCTAGAATGGAGAGAGCCCATTTATAGCTATGAGCACAAACTCATCATCCACCACCTTCACCTCAATAGCAATGACCTAATCTCAAAGCTTAATGATCTTCATAAGGTAACTGGCCACAATGTATATATTGCTCATGCATGTGGAACTGAGCTTGTTCTTTAGCACCATCTTGTGAGAAATGTTCACACTTTGATATAGAATGATCAAGGCAGCATACATCTCCTTCATTGTCTTCTTTGCAATGTGAGGGATCAAATGGTCATTCACCAAATCTCGAATAGGATTGGTAGGAGGTGCAACCTTTGTTTCCACAAAACTCCAAAGATCAACCTCCTCCAATAGCATCTACAATTTGCTCTTCCAAATTGTAACGCTGGCAGCACCTTCTAGACAGTCACACTCTTTGAGACTAAGCCTAGCCATATTTGCAACTCCTAGAACATGTTAAAACCAAATAGATCAACTAGGAATAGCTTAGATCAACAACCTATTAGGTATGTAAAAGGAGATGGAGGGAAAAAAAGTGGCTCAAAATGAGTTTTAGGGCATGATGCAATTGTGTTACTAAAAACATAACCAAGCCATACACAATTGTGTTATGGCTCAATCGTACTTTAAGTAGCACGATTGTGTTATAACACGTGCATTAGAGTTTAAATCAATGGAAACCCTACCCTAAGGTTTGGAATAAGTTTGAATTTTTGAGGCTAATGGACCTACGTATTAGGACCCAAATCCATGTTTTACACGAAAATAGCACATTTGGCCTTCCTCATTAGCTTTATGTGCAAGTGCAACAATCTACTTCTTAGCTTTTTAACCATATAATTTTTTCTATAGTTAAAATATTAAGGTATTAATTTTTATTTACTTTAGTGATGTCTTCATATGCTTCAATCACATATGTATTGTTTTTCTATGTAATTTTTATCTGCTCATCCAAATTTGAAAATCTCACATTTTCACCTTCATCTCTACATATTGAAAAACATAATTTAATATTGGATTATTTTATTCAAAATTAGGAAGGCATGCTCAATGTTTCATTTCTTAGGATGTATCCACTTTGAAAATTAATTATATATATATATATAGAGAGAGAGAGAGAGGATTATTTTGCTCAAAATTATGTCATGCCACCAAAATTACTTACACTAAAAACCCTAATGTTGAAATACAAATGAATAAATAAAATGAATAACAATATAAATATCAAAAATATAAAAATAAAAATTAGCAATTTATGTTATTATAATTATAATTATCATAAATAATATTATAATTATAATTGTCAAAAATAAACAATAAATATTAACAATTTGATATTATTATAGCTATAATTATTATGATATAATAATATAAAATATATATATATCAAAGGCAGATTATTAAGGGGGAACAAAAGTCATAAAGCAGCGATGTATGAAGGAGGCTGCATTACAAGAAAGCAGCGATTAATTACAAGAAATAATTATCAAAGGGGAGTGATAGAATAATGGAAGGTCATTACTTTCCCAAAAGATGCCTCTCCACTCAGCGTAAAAGGTATAAATGGAATCACACTCAGCAAAAGATAGGGAGATTATTAGAAAATAGGAAAATCAATCAGAAGTCTGCATAAAGCAGCAGATTAGAAATGAAATGGATAATATATAGAATCATGGAAGAAGAAATAAATAAGAAGTCTGGAATATTTCTGAGTATAGCAGCAATTATATTAATATATTATAATCATGGAATTACAAATCTGAGTATATCTCTGAGTATAGCAGGGATATATTAATATGTTATAATGAGAAAAGGAATATGTTCTATATTATACCAGATCGAAAAGATCAGATCTGGATATTGATAGTAGTTAAGGCATACAGTAGAAGTAATCAATCAACAGCATAGCCTCTCATATATATGCAGCAGATTCAATCAAAATAATAACATAATCAATTCTTGTGGTATGCAGAGATAGTTGATTTATGCGTATTTATCAGATAAATGTAGATGTGAATATATATACATATAATTGTACCAATTAAACATTGATATAATGTCGTATTATGTGTCAATGTAGCATATATTTGCTGATATTATGAATAGTTATATGATTTTGGTTTGGCAATAATTGGTCATGAAGGGATGAGGAAGGGATGCAAGGAGGGGGGACTGTGAATGATTCCTCACTAGGCATGGCACCTCATGATGATGGTTAAGGGCCATCGGTTAAGGACCACATGAGGCCAAGGAGGATAAGGTCCTATCCTTGGGCCTAGGGTTGAGGATCAAGGACACCCTATTGCAACCCCCCTACTATCCCCACTTGAATCAATTGTTGAAGTAAATGAAGAGGGATCTTCAATCATAAGAGAAGGGTTTGGCGTGATGGAGGGGAACAGTGTAAAGCCCTCACTAGGTACACCACCTCATGATGATGGTTAAGGACCATCAGTTAAGGACCACATGAGGCCACAGAGGAGAAGGTCCTGCTGTTGGGCCTAGGATAGAGGATACTTGGGGCACCTCATCATGTCCTCTACTACAATCCTCATTATGGTTGAGCCCACATAATCATTGGGACTCGTTATAATGATATATATAATCTCTCTTAGACCTAGAATTAAATGTATTTCATGGATTATGTCCGTCATATTTATCTAATGTGGTTGCAGGCTTCCATAACCAGATTTACATCATCTCAATTTTGAGTAGGGAATTATACCTTTACCTATAATCTGCAATTGGTTTTATTTAGAATTGTGATTTCAGGGCAAAGTATAAGGTGATCCCAAAAGGGGACATTACAAATTTAGAAGACATGCTCAAAGTTTCATTTCTTAGATGTGTCCATGTATGTATGTATGTATACCCCAAAAGCCATCCAAACCAGCCTAGCGAAGAAATGAAGCATCAAGGGCCCCTAAAAGGAAACAACCACTAAACAACAGTCCCAAAAAGGAAACAGTTGTCTAAGTCACAAGTTTATACCAAAAAATAATTAGAACTTAAATTAAGCAGCAAGAGCTATAAAGCTAGCAATAGGAGGCAGGTGCCTATCATTAGGGTTTCCCAACCCTCTATTGGCAAGTCTTTGCTTTCATCCACAAGTTCCCAAGTAGTGACCGTGGTGTCTTTTCCCACCTCCAATCCCTTATATTGTTGCTAATCTAGTTGTTGTTGATTTGACACACCTGGTTGAGCATTTAACTGTGGGGAAATCACAAGTGCTAAATGAGGAATTTTGCCTTGATCATCAAGGGGGATTTAGAGAGGATAGTGGAAAGCAGTAGGCAGGTAAATGACCAACCAACATGGCAACCACATGAAGAGGCCCAGCTAGAACAGAGTAAAGCCTCTTTGCTGGCCACAAGAGCAATGCCAAGAAGAGATTGAGAGGCCATTTTGTTGCCCTGGTTGGAGGTGTAGCACGAGTTGACAAGGAGGCCGACACTCTAGCAACCATGCAAAGAGCATTCCTCTAGTGATCTAGAAGGGTGTCTTCACTTTTTTAAGAACTTAGTAATTAAGAAACTACATTCCAAACACTAGAACTTTTGTTCTTGTTACATCTTCAAATTTTGAGCATAGGCATCTTGAATTACTCATGAAAGTTGAGGTTCTGCTGATTTCAAGAAAAAAGTAGCCACTTCAGATCGCTCCCATTTCCTTGCACTTACCCTATCACAGTTGTGAATCAACACTCTAATCATTGGAG
>VDFB02208743.1:0-16707 GCA_007258455.2 Sequoia sempervirens | reverse complement strand
TGCCTATTGGCAAGACATTTTTGATGTCATGTTGATTGAATTTAACATATAGGCTACTTTTGGCGTGACATTCCCATTGTCTTGGTGACAGTGGAAAGGTCTATCAACATGAGTTGTGTTCACCATTGGGAGGTCTTACCGAATGAGTTGGGTCTCACCGACTAACTCATAAGGTGGTTCATCGGCGTAAGAAATCCCTATCGGTATGTTTCATCGAGTGTTTTGTGTCTTGGCGACCGGCACAAGAAAGATTATTTTGGCAAGACTTGTCTTTTGTTTCGGCGAGTGAAAGTGATCTCTATCAGCATATGTTATCCGTCGGTATGTGGTCTTAGTGATATTGGTATGTCACACCGATCAGAGATTAAATGGAAACTCATCGGTAAGAGCTTAAGGCTTTGGCGTGAGGTTATAACGAATATGCAATGTCACACCGATCGGTGGTGGATGGATGTGTATCGGGAAGAGTTTTGTAGAATTGGAATGCAATAGCGAACTTCTTTGGTCTTCGACTAAGTCCTTATGAAGTCGTTGGTGAGAATTCTTGGCATTGTCTCGTGACTCATAAGAATTGAAAAGTCTTTTCAGTGAGACTCTTTCATCGATGTGACATCATGGTGAGGATGGTGTGTCTTGTCAACAAAGTCAAATGAATGACTTTTGGTATAACAAAGTTGATCTATATGATGTCTCTCTGATATCAAAAGCTATAGCGATAGCGAATGATGGTTTCATTTCGGTGAGAGATCCTTTTTGTCTCATCGACCAGAAGGATGTTATGAGCTCTCGGCGTGACATTATGTATTCGTTATGACTTCTCCCGAATCTGATGGGTCTTGGCGAAAGTGACAAACATAAGGTTGTATGGTGACGTTAAAGTTGCCTTCGGCATAACGTGTCATCAATGGAAATAAAAAGGAATAGGGAAAACTTTTTGAGTTTATTCTTTTAGCTGGGTATCGAACCCTAGCCTGGCCACCATCATGAATGTTTAATCTCTATTGTTGCTGGCTGTAACGGTTTTTACAGTGGTTTATGGAAGGTTTATTTGGTTCATTTCTGGCTGGAAGCTCGACAGTGGTTAATGGAGCCATGGAAGTTACAGATTTGTCTAGTATTTTTATTTATGTGTTTCATGCTGCACATACTGGTTTATAATCACCATTTTATTTTAACTGCTCTCATCTCAGATCAATATGATGCCACATTTGAGTGATGTCTTTCGTGCATTAGAGTTATGAAGTTTTCTATAGTGGGCCAGTTTTCTTTTGTCGCGATAAAATAGACTCATAGATTATAGATTTGTTGAGAATGGCTCTTAGCTGGGTTGGTGTCCAGCTGTTACTCTTGAAGACAGTTACCTATATAAAAGATGTATAAATAGAAGCATAAAACTCTTTTCTATGGCTGTTGTTGTGATTATGAGATTATCATTCCTTGGTTGTATGAAAATGTATGGAAAAAACTCTGCAATAAAATATGAATAACAAGATGCAGAGATTGTAAATTTCTTCTCTATGAAGTATTTTAGGGATTCAACTATTGAATCTTTAAGGTATTCTGTAGACGAGAAAATAGAGAAATATGTGCTTAACTGAAAACAGAGAAATCCTCTGAGTTATTATTGTTGTTCATATCATAATTTGAGGGGTTGGTACTCCTTGAGATATATATCTCTAAATGAGGAGTTGGTGCTCCTTGAGTGCAGGTTATCAAAAATAAGCCTATAAGGCATTGTGAATAGTTGATTAAAAGATAAACCTAGAAAGGCATTTGAAATTAGTTTTTATACCCGGAGGTTTCTTAGGAGAAAATTTTGTCTCTTTGTTCTTACATTGTTCTCCACTGCTTTACTATGTTGTTGTTTCAATTCACTGTTGGGACTATTACTTTTCTCAATTCTATTTATAAATGATTCCATTCAACTCATGAATGCATCAATCAAAGTAATATTGAGATCAAATCTGAACTATGTTTTTTAAATTTTTGGTGGTCGATATTAAGTCAAGTTCAACCCCCTCTCATTACTCATTTTAACTCCAACACACCCACCTAGGTCTGGCAGAGCCTGAAGAGTAAGAGGTAATCAACCTTATTTTCCTTGTTTGTTGGCCAAAAGTGTGTTAAGAGACTGGCACCCTCTTAAGGCTCAAAACCTACAATTTTGAGACCGAATAGGGTGGGTTCCTATGGGTCTTTGTGGTCCCTTATACGTTACTTAACTACCTTCACTTCGATAGCTTCTGCCTAGGGAAACTCGCACTGCTAAGCCCACATTTGCCTAAATGGTCCAAATAAACACTAAATGTAGAGCAATGATTAATTTTATGAACCCCTAATGATATATGAATGGATCTAACACTCAATTTTCAGGGCTTGATTAACACTTGCTTTGATTTATATGTAAACATAGTTACTACATCCTTTGCATTCAGGATTTGTGGAACTTACTATAGGGCCTTCTGAGAAGCTTGCACAAAAAACTAGCAAAGGAAAGAAGCCTGCTAACACTCCTTGAGGAAAGAGAGAGAAATAAAGAATGAATTATGAGTTTCATGGGATGGAACACACATCAAATATTACCTCCAACTAGGAGACAATTTTAGATATTGGCTTCAGATATGTTAGTATAGATGAATTTAGGGAGAGGGTTATGCTAAACCCCAAAATAGATAGGGCCCTGAAAATCAAGAAGAGTTGTATAGCTAAAGCATTTATTTTCCCTCCTACACTTATAGCCCTAGAGTTGGTAATGGTCTTCTAGGAGTGTTATCACTCCAATAGAAAGATAATTGATCATGATGGAAAAATATTGGTATTTTTTTTTCCAAGTCAATAGACAAGACCTTCAACATTTTAGTCTTCGATAAGATGGAAGAAGTTAAGAAAGAATTTTCCAACCAGGTGTGGCAACTAGATCCCATCAATTGTAAAAAAAAAATCAACCAAAATTCATTGAAGGATAAGAGGTCAAGTGCTACCAAAGTCCCTCAAATTCTATACATAAGTGACTTCTTTGAGGAGTACCATGATCTAGTCACACTCTTTAGTAGAGTAATGGGTTTTACCACAACCACATTCTTTGAGAACTGAATGTTCTACTTCACAGAAGAAATCCTCAGGAGAAAGACATGATTCTATTGGTCAAAGATGATTAGTGACAACATGCAATAGAAATTAATGGAGGTAAATAATACATCCCATTTCTATATGACTTTGTATTTGGTCTAACTCCTCACTGCCAATTTCCTATATAAAGGATTGTTTCATGTTGGAGGATTAGAAACCAAGTAGGGACAATTAAGTTTATATGATTGTTACCCTCAACTATAATACAAGAACTTTAAGGAGTATAGAAGAGTAAATTATACCTTCACAAGGAATATAATCAAACTCCTGGGAGGATATTTTGAAAGGAGGGTAAAGTGCAAGGGACTTTATAAAAGGGTTTTGGATATTTGTTCATCCAATTCCCAAAGTTCACTTACATCAGAGTTGAGGGATTCTCGGGGAGACCTTACAAGCTACCACGTTACCCCAATGATAGGATCATCATGCTAGAGGTAACTCAACAAATTCAAGCCTCCCACACCTTGATAAGCAATAAATATAGAGCTAGGGTCCCATAGCCCTTCACTCTTGGAAAAAGAATGTATGCTTGCCCCACCACCCAATGTCTATAATACTTAGAGAAGGAGTTAGCAGAGTATAATCTCGACCTTCATAAAGATAAAGGAATAGATCCCAAGTGTAAGCTAAAGAAGTGGGTTGGGAGAGAATATTCCCATCGACCTCATGTCGAAGACTTTTGGGAAAATTGCAAGGATGAAAAGGAGGTGTGGATGGGCCGCTATATGAGGATGACCCTTGCATTCATAAAATCAATCAATTTATTTCAAGTGCTAGGAATTTTTTTTTTATGATGACAACATGATAGATGAAAGATATGGTGCCTCAATGAATGCACCTTTATTGGTGATAGACTGGTCTAAAGGGGTATCTAACCGAGACATTCTCACTTGTCATGTGGAGAATAGAACAAAGCAATGGCTGAAGGAACAAGGTGTCAAGCTTACATATGGGGAACTCAAGGATGAAATGAGCAATGAGGTTGATAGCAGTGCCTCTTTTGAATCCTCCGATGAAGCACCGAAATCCCCACCTATCACAAGATCCAAAAATAGGAAGGAGGTTCCTAAATGTAAACCCAAACACAAAGTCTATACCAGGAAGGAAACAAAAGGATCACCTCCACCAAAGAAAGGAAGAATAGGGATGTTTGTACTTGAGATGCCCACCATCTATGAGGAGAAGCACCACAAGGAAGAAGAAGAAGTTGAGTAGTCACATTCACCACCTACCACTTCCACTCTTGCAGCTACCATCACCATCGTCACTCCTCCACCTTCCCCCTCTCAACCTTTTCATGTCTCGTCTCTGCCCATAGTGGAAATCTTAGTCCACCTCACCTCTACCTCACTAACTACTCTGGTAATGGTACTTGAATCCTCCTCCTTTATTACATTCCCACTATTGACTTATTTTCTCCTACCTCCCTTGCCTATCTTGTCCACTTTTCCTCCCTCCCTAATGACAACCACTATGGAAATACCCACTCTATTGCATGCTTTCATGGACTATATGCAAAACATGGCTGATGAACTCTTTGGGGCAATCCTTGACCCCAAGGTTCAAGCTCTAATGGCCCAATTTTTTTTTCCCTACCTCTTCCTCCACCACCTATAGAACCACTAAATATAGAAGCCATGATGAAAATTTTAGAAGAGATGGAAAAGTGCCACTTAGAGTAGCATGGAGAAACTTCAAAGGATGTAGCAGGTGAGCCAGAGGATTCAGATCAGGATGGTTACTTTGAAGACCTAGAAGAAGGATTGAATATAAAATTGGATAAGGTGGCTTCCAATGAGGAGAGGTCATGAAATTTAGAGGAGGATACTAAGGCTCTTAATGAGTGTTACATTATAGAAATCTTTGACCAAGAGTATAATGAAGAGTTTTCCTAGCAACTCAAAGAAGCAGGAGAAGAGGTTGATCGTAAAATGAACCTCTTTGAAGAGAAAATTGATACCAATATAGATGTGGAAATCCTAGAGGAGCTTCCATAGATTGACCAAGAAGAGGACTTGGGACAAGGAGAAATGTTGCCAGAAGAAGAAAAGCTTCCCAAGAAAGAGCCAAAAAGGATCAGGAAGAAGAGAGCATGAATGAAAAGGATGTCAAACCTAAGAAGAATGGTGAGGCCAAGCATGAAGAAGATAAAGGGACTTCACAACAACATCCAAGCATCACTGGAGAGAATATATCTTCTACTGGGCTAGACAAAGGGAAGGATATATAAATAGAGGGCTCAGATGAGGAGGAAAATGATGACGAAAGGATTCCCTATGATGATGAGGAGGAAAATGATGATGAGGATGAACCTCAAAAAGAGAAAAGAGAGGAGGTAGGTGATCATGAATCACTCAAAGGTCAAACTGAGATGCTTAACTAGCTAGAGCGTCAGTTGGAAAAGAAAAAGGCTCCTATGGCCATTGACCGAAGGGCAATATTAGAGGAAATCTTGGTATGAGCTCAAACAAGAACTAGAAAAGAGAAAAAGACCAAGGTCTTCTCTCACATCATAGTGGATCCCTCTTGGTCTAGAAAAATACAAATTTCCACCCCATTAGTAGGAAAGGATACAAGCGCCACTTAGAGGTAGGAATATCAAATTTCAATAATCAACCTAGGCTTGACGACCCATGAGAAAAAGACTAGTGACTTGCAGGGGTCAATGGCCACCATTGTGCAAAAAATGAATAAAGATCTGTCCACTAAGGAGGAGCTAAATGCACAAGTAGCAGACCTCACCTCCTATATTCAGTAGTGGATATCTATAGAGGAGGAGGCTCTAGTAGAATCATCTTCTCCACCCTTGCTACTTTCCAAAGAGGATATCTGTAAGATAGAGAAGAGGAAGAATTGGACCAAGTCCTTGACTACTTGGTTCAACAGAGTGATATCCACTGGTGACAAGGGGATTGATCATCCTGTCAAAATGTACAATAGGTATCAGATCCTATGGAAGGACATATAAAGAATGATGAGTACCTATAAGGAGTTCCTAGAAACATATAGGATCACTTATCCTAAATTGGAGTACATTCTCAAGCTTTCACAAGATGTCTGGGAAAAGGAGTTGGAAGTGCCAAAGGAAGATCACTGGCTAATGAACCTAGATTATAGCAAGGAAGTTCTAGAAAAGGTCTTGCATGATCTTGAGGTTGACCATGAATGGGCTACTGAACATCGGGTAGATAGTGTTAACTATCTGAAGTTAATGAATTTTTTTGAGATGCCTAGCTTGGATCTAGATTCAAAAAAGATCAAGCCTTTGTTCCACAAGAAAATAGAGCAAGGAGCTAGGGACACACTATCACTAGACTTTATGGACTTTACTATGAGAGATTTCATGCGAACAGAGTAGATAATTGAGGTTGCCTCAAATTATACAAAGAATTTGAAGGAAATTATAGAGAGAATCAATAGGATGTCCTTCCATATCCTCAAATACAAGCTCTCTAAGGAGAAGAAGCTTATAGCTATGTTTTACAAGTTTGTAGAGTATGCAAATGCTTAAAAAGTGACTAGAAATCCCATCATAGATGATGAATACTTGTCAAAGTAGCTATAAAGGATGGCAATCACTACAAGAAAAAACTATTACACATCCTAGGGCCACTAAATGACAAAATAGGGAAAAGACAAGAATGCATTTTATATTGCTAGATTTTGGGGGTAGGTGAAACCCTAATGTAAAATGAATTTGAGCCACATAATAAAATTCAATCTTTTCCATTAATTTTTCTTTTGGAAATCTATAAATAGGGATCTCCTTTCATTTTCAAAGAGAGAGTTGAATTGTTGTGTGAAGACATGGTATAGAAAATTAATGAGAATAACATTGTTTGATGCATTCTTTTGTTTTCTTCTCATGTTTTCATGATTCCTTCTCCCAATCTTAATTATTTAGCTTTGTTGTTTTAGTTTTAAGTTGCTTTAGTTGTTAGTTTATGTTGCACTTTAATGGTGGAGAATGCTATGTTGTTGATATCTTCCTTGCTCATACTTTTGTTTTCTATTGATGATAAACAACTACGTAAAGTTAGTATGAGCATTTTTTATTGTTGTACTCAAGTTCATCCATTTTTCATGCTCTAATGGTGAATGGATGGTTGAAAATCTGTAGACCTTATAAGATTGTACTAGTTTCATGAGACTTTAGGCTACCCTTGGTTAAGTGGAACTCAATTTTAGGAAGGATATCTACTGTAGCATCCTCCATTGTTACTGTTCAACATTAGTTGCAGGTTTAGGAAACTCCTTATCCCTTTTACCTTTTAACCTTTCTTTAAAAAATCAAGTTAAAACAAAGTTCTAGCATCATCCCAAAGCCAAATTTGATGAGAAAATAGGATTTCTAGATTGTTGTCCTAAACTTATAGTAGTTGTTTTCATTTCTATAATTTAACAAAAGCCCTTTTTTAGATCTAATTCCTTCCATACTTAGTCAACCAGAAATTCCCTTTATGATTACCAACAAATCACATCAACCAACTAAAAAATTCCAAGCTTAGTCATGATCTGACACCTAAGAGACCTTGGGGTGTTTTCTAAAACTTAGTTGTAGGAATTACCTTTCAAGAGAGGCATTGCACTTGTGCATTGTTTGTGTTCAGAAAATTTCAAAACACCCATCAACAGGGGGTGAATTAGTCTTATCAAAAACTTAATCTATTTTAGAACTTAAATATTTTAGAACAATATAACCATCATATCAAAACTTTTAAACAAAAAAATAACAGAGAAGGATATATCAATTTGAATCTTCAACAATCCTTAGCAATGAAAGATATAGAAATTCTACTTCTAGCCAAATCAACAAAAAGGAAAGATGAAGCAAAGAACACACATGTATAGGAGAACACAAAATTTACATGGAAAATCCAATAAGGTAGAGACCATGGTGAGAGTTAACTCACCATATAAAGGCTCACTACCAAAAATGACTTGCATACTAGGGCACACTACCTTAGATCAAGATATAAAGGAATTTCAAAATTGAAGCTAGCACAACTTCAGGGGAAAGATACAAAGACCTGATGGGATTCACTATCTCAAAGCAGGATACAAATATTTAGAGAAAGATTACAATATTTTTCAACATAACACTTTGTTGATTGAGGCATTGTAGCACATCTAATTCTATCTTTGACACATTCACACTTCTTCTATGAGATCTTCAAATACAATCCACACTTTCTTATTCACACACTTGTACACTTATCCACTCTATTGCATCTAAAAATATCTTGCATTTATATCCACAACAACACTTAAAAAATTCAATTAGGTCAACAGAGAAGAAGATAAATAATGAAATCAACAAGTTAGCCAGCAAAGAATAATGTGGTCATATCCATAGAATAAAGAGGACCAAGAACAAGCCTATTGCATCGTGTAATGTGATCCAAAACAATTCACATGTGGCACATCAAGCTAAGTTGGAGTCAAGGAAACATTTGGATGAAACGTTGAAGTGAATAACCAATTGGCCCAAAAACATACTTTCAATTGAATTTTTTCAAAGTGATTCTAACTAGGATAGGTCAAGACCCAAATCTAACTTAATACATCTTCAAATGTTGGCACAAACTTCCAAGAATATAGCACAAGAAAGAAAACAAGCCATGTCACCTAGATATCTACAAATAATCTAGAAATCCAACTCAAGACATAATGAAGCACCAAAGAGGCCAATCAACAATGTGAAAAACTCATGGGAATGTTACATGAACATACACCAGTGCTTTCAATCACTTCTTTCATACTTTCATACCACAAACAATCACTGCAAGCCTAGAAGGAACAAAAAACTTCATTCTAGAAGCATAGAACACATAATTAGAAGATGTAACATTAATGGATCAATCTATAGAACACTTGAACACATGAAATTATAACTAAGACACTGTAAAAAAATTGAGAAGACATTCACCAAGTTGTAGGAGTAGAGACAACAATGTGGAGAAATGTAGAGCATTTCTCCGAGGACCGGTCTAGACAACCAAAAACACTGGAAACCTTTTGCAATTCATAGAAGACTCCTTCGCAACTCTGGTGACCTAAAAAGATAGGAGTGCAACATCCATGGAACACTAACTTTGAATCCCAAACTATGGTACCATATCTTCAACAATGGAGGAATGTGGAGCATTCCCCTAGATACACTTCAATACAAATTCCATGAACATAACCACTTAGGTAACATATGAAGGATATAACTTTCTTCTAGAAGCACATGCTTCATCAAGAACATTAGGAGAGAGCATAAGACATATTGTAGAACTTTAGAAACATCTCTTGATTTTCATCAATATTTATAATGCTTCTAATCTTTATCTTAATATATCATTATGAAACCAACTTTGCTGACATGACATCCAACCATGAACTTCAACAAGATGAAAACTCAAATAATTTTTTTTCAACAAGCAATGCAACCATTTCTAACAACCAATGCCAACAATAGACCTTCTAAGAAGTACAACTACTACAATAGTATTTTTCAAGTGTTGTCAGCCAGACAACAAATGTCAACAATCTCCCTTACTTCTCAAGTGTTGTGGTGCACAACACCTAGTCTTAACATAAAAAATTGCTAAGTGTTAGTCTTTTTTTTTGTCAATACATTTTGGTTGTAATTGTATAGGATCGAATTTGCACCCCTTATGCAAATTCCCCCTTTTCCCTTATTCACTTTAGAAAAGAAAATTTGAAGGCTAAAATCCACATAAGCCCTCTGCCTTCAATCCACTTGGCAGTTATTTTGTGTGTTCATAGAGGAATAATTTTCATGGATTCCCGCACAACCCATAGACGTACGTGCAGTGCGCTTACATCCATGGAGGATTCCTATGTTTGAATCCTATAGAGGCATTACACTTCTCATTGGAGGTCAATTTGTAACACCGCCTTCAACTAACTGACCAAATATGGCCATTTTCTTCATTCTCTCCTTCAAATTCACTATCCATTCTTCCATTTGATCCCTTCAAGAAATCCTCCTCACAAGATTAAGCATTCTAGCATTCACTCCTTGCATTTCCAAGCATTCAAGTAGCACTCTTGCACTCCATAGAAACAACAACAACACTCTGTCAACTCCATAGAGCAATTTTGGAACATTGGCTCTCAAAAGCACAGGCAAGATGCCTCAAGAGGCTGCCAATCTCTTGATACACTTCAGGGTAATAGACAAGGTCAAGAGACTCAACCTTCTACTCTTCAGGTGCTACCAAGCCTAGGTGAGTGTACCTTTCTGAATTTGGAAAACTTAACTTATGATTATCTTTCTTGCACAATGGTTTGTCCACAAAGGCAGATGGAAGTGAACAAATGAAATCAAACTTGATAGCAGTAGTAATCTTCTGATCTAAATCCTAAAGTGCTCAATAGCTTAGGATGTAAAGAAATTGAATAGATCAAGTGATGAAATGCAAAGACCGATTACTGTGTTGGGTATCTTGAGTCCAAAATAAACAAAGTGAGCAACTTATTCTAGCGAGGAAAATCAAATTGATGGCATATGATCTATTCATAACTTGTATAAACATGCAATTATGTAACTACTAAGCTCTACTTTAACAATCTAGATGAATCTTCCTAATTCTTTGTGATCAATAGAAAGGATTTAATCCCTACTTGAGAGAACAGGTCAATTAATCACACAGATACAACAAATGTGCACTGATAAACTGAGAATAAACTTGTTATTTCAATTTAAACAACTAGAAAGAAACAACTTGGAGACAACTAATAATGCTTTTTCAATAAACTCAACATACAATTATTTGAAATAACTTACCACGGTTGAATTTCATTGGATTCACCATTTTAAAACTTGCACAATCTCTGATAAGAGAAAATTATTCTACTATAGCCATTCCTAATCTATTGTATATGATCTAAAATCTAATCTCAAATCTCATTCTTCCCCAATTACAATCTAGGTGCATATTTATACCTAGCATGAGAAAATAAAATATGTTGAAATCATATGTCGGCCTTCCATAGAATTTCGGCCCCAATCGAGCTGGCACGCAATGGCTCTCAAGCATTATACATGTCAGCCACAAGATTTGTATTTCATTATTCACCAGTGAACAGCCGGCGAGACACACAGAAGGTATGTCGAAGGAAATTCAAACACTAATCATCCTATGCTCATTGTGCTCACACGACCCTCTGATGTTGATGAGACATCTCAAATATTGCATTACGTTCTATCGATATGTATTTCCTTAATGTGTTTACCAGTCGTTGAGACATGAGCATATCTCTCACCGATGCATTCCTCTTGTTTTATTCACTATCGTTGTAGCTTAGTGATGTCGAGAAAACCTCTCGTAGACTTCACATTGCTTCACTGAAAATCCCTATCTATCTTGAATGTCGTCGTGACATTATGTATCTCCCACCGAATTCAAAGAGTATCCCTCATCGCTATGACTTTCTTCCATCGGGGAGATCTCACGTAGACATCATTTTGTTACACCGAAAGGCATCATTTGTTTTCCCAGTCGCCAAGACAATAAAGTATCAGGGAGAGATCATATAGAGTGCCAACATTATACTGAAAGCTCACAACCATCCTTGAGTGTCGATGTGCATTATTTATCTCCCACCGACGAGTGCCCATCATGAATGTCACCATAACATCCAACAATCTGGGAGACCTTACGTAGAGAGCTCTTTGCTTTACCGAAAGTCACCATGCACTCTAAGTCACCGAGATAAGATCACATTCCTGTCGATAAGAATCCTCCAAACCTTCCATCGGTGAGACCAAAGGCCACTCACTGAGACCTTACGGCGATTGGCCCAACCTATACCGATATGCATCCCAAACTTGCCGGTCGGTGAAACAAAACGAAATTGCCAAGACCTTCTGTCGATAACCCAACTCTCGCTAAAGACTACCATATGCACAAGTCAGGGAGATAGATTGAGTTTGATAAGACACTACGCCAACAATGAAACCTCTACCGAAAGATGCCTCCACTATCGCTAGAACAACATGGATGTTATGTTGATAGCCAACCACAAACAAATGCCAGTCGCCGTGACAATGAGAAAGTCCTACCGACCACCTGAAATAGAAGATTTTAGCAAAAAAATATAATGGGTTGGGGAGACAGTCATGGACCTACGCCAATAGGAACTAGAATGCACAAAATGCAAGACCCAATGGAACATATGATGCAACATGGTAAAATATGGGTAGAAAGTGTTCAAGAAGGAACTTAATTGGAAAATTATGAATGGAAAACCTGTGAAAATATCAGATTTTTATAGTTCCAACAGTGGCTATGTCTAGGGATGAATGATAGTGAGATCATTGCAAGGATCCAGAATCTTTGGGTGAGTAGACCAGACACAAAATGATGAGCCATTGAGCAGAATGAAAATGGAAATGAAGCATGAAGGAATGAATGCAAAATGAATGCAAGATGGAGGTGAAATGGATGCAAAATGAAAGTGAACCTCAACCCTAAACTACTGTGCATGGAAAAGAATTTTAAAGAGAACCAGCAAGAGTTGTCCATGCACTGGCAACCCTTAATCCTCTGTGTTGCTCCACCTATTCTGAGTGATCTAAAACTTGAACTATACTTTCCTCTGTCAAATACCTGATTTTGTCTTGAGTTCATCAAACTCTTCCTGAAGACATTCATGCAATCATTCTTGTCACTGTAAGTTTTTAGAGAATCACTATGCTCAGCTTGGCCCAAATTCCCTTTATCATTCAACAGTTTAAATTATTCATTATCATGGAACAAACACCTGTCAAGTTCAACATACAAAGTATATGCATATCCCATGCAAAGTTCCTCATTATCTTTCTCACTATTATGCATTATGAAACATTCTCCCAGATGTACTAAAATTTGACCATCAGAGTGCTTCTCTTGAGCAAAAAAAACTTCTGTCATGTAAATATTGTCTGAAACAAACAAATCTAAAACCTTTTGCACCTCTTTGACACTACCATTTGGATACAATACTGGATTATGACTCATATCATCAATATCAGGCACATATGAACCAATAAAATCTTGAATTCTATCATCCTTGGCATGCAAACAAACATCTTCTCCATATGAGTTAACAACTTCAAAATCACATACCTCTTCTTGAATAGAAGCAGACTTTTGATCAACACCAAAAGTATCACCATCATTCGAAGAAATACACAGGGAGCCATAAGAATCTTTACACAAAGATCTTTCACTGTCAAAACAATTGTAAGCTAGACACAAAACCTCAAGATCACCTTCATGAGCACATCCTTGGTATTTAGGAATTAACAAATCAGAAATCTATTCACTAACAAGTGAACAAGTCTCAAAATTTTCATCACTACAATTATACTCCTCACTTTTGTCATCATCAAAAAGAAATCCAATACCATCAGAGAATGGGAAATCAAAAACATCATCAGTGTAGTTATTTATTCCATCATTTTGCTTGTCTAAAATTATTTCCTCCTTTTCATAAAGTGAATTTGAAAATACCTAAAACTCATTCACAGACATACCTTGGAAAAAAATCATCTGATCTTTATTTATCCCTTCATCATACAATGGGTTTGAAAAAGTTTGGAAACCATTCTCAAATGTACAAACCTCATCATCATTTGTATCTTCATAATAGGTAGAAGAATCCCTTGATTGCAGATCAAAATCCTGTGGTTCATCATCATAATCTGAATATTCACTAGATTCGTCACAACATGCACTACTTTCCCTATCACAATCTGTTATGCAAGAGAAATCTCTTGTACCTTCATCTTCCTCATGCAAGCTATCACAGGAATCATCTTGATTTGCACATGTCTCATCTTCTACCGGTTGCATCACCTGATCAATTTCTCTATACTCATCATAAATACAACTATTGGATTCAACATTGATAGTGTTCTCATACCATATTCCCTGGGATAACGCTTGAATGAAGTTAAAAGAGGAGCCTTCCGCCTTAATCCTTTTCTTCTGCTCCAATGTTTCTCCTTTGTTTCCTTCCTTCTGATCAGCAATAGTTAGTCTCTCTATCTCTTCCTTAGTAAATATCTTCATACTGTATTGGGCAGGGACCTCAACAAAATGTGGCACTGTATAATCTTCTTCATAATCAGAAAGGACCTGCTGTTCAGCCATATGAACATTGTATTTCTGATTTGAAACACCATGCTGATAACCTTCATCCTCCAAAGGTGAGTTCCTTTCCACAACATGGTGAAAGGTATTTGAAGTCAAATAAACTTTGTGATCATCTTCATTGTTTTCCATCAGCATTCCCTCCTCCTGTATTCTTTGGGCTACAACACAATGATATGGAGAATGTGGCTTATCACAAAAATCACAAAAGTAATTGTTACTTACCATATAGGTTCCTTTCTTGCTCAATGGATCAGGAGCTCCCTCGCTTCCAGGCCTAGCTATTATAGGTTTGATGTCCTTCCAATCTGTATTATAAGGCATGTCATGCAACCTCAGCCTTTCGTTCCTGTATGTGTTCTCCTATCTGTACTGATAATTTATGCTTTGCTGAGGAACCCTAGGGTTGTCTCTTTTATTGATTATACCAGCAACCTTCCTGTTGTTTTCAATTGTTTGTGCCATCTTTTGTGCTTCAGCCAAATATCTTGGGAATTTATTTCTTAGTTCATACCCTGCCTTAGGATCAAATGCATTTAAATAAATACTCAGTGCTACAGAATCTGGCAACTTTGATCCAGGAGGTATTTTATTCTGCAACTTATCAAATCTCTGATTGAAATCATAAATTTTATCACTTTGATCTTTCTGAATGTGCATTAATTCATGAAGAGCAGCATCTGGTACACTTGGGTTCCCAAATTGCTCGAGGAATTGATCTTGAAATCCTTGGAGAGAATCAATAGAGACAACTGGTAAGCTGTTGAACCAATCCCTAGCATCTTCAACAAGTGATATCATGAATAGCCTCATGTGTAAATCTTCATATGGCACATCCACATCTTGGATGAATGCATTGAAACTTCTTAAATGCTCTTCAACAGTGACTACATCACTCCCTATAAACTTTGGAACAAGACCTCTCCAACTGCCATCCATTGGATAAGGGGATAATTGAATCCCCGCCAAATCAAATTGTCTGATCATTGTTGTGTATTGATGAGGGAGGGCGCCAGGCGGATACTGATGCTGATATGGTGGACCATTGTATTGTGTATGATGATGTGGCACATACTGCTGACCATAAGGTGGCTGTGGTGAGTATATATTCTGTTGTGCATGATATGCATTGCCTCCATTGTAAAAATTTCCATATACATTTGTGTAGTTATTCATTCCATATGCAAATTCCATTCTTCATCAAACTTTTTCAGAGTTTCCACCTACTTTTCCAAAAGTAGGAAAAATGATTAATTTCTAATTTTCTCCCCAGCGGAATCACTCTTTCTGAAACTTCTCAAATCACAACTTCTTCTTCAATGACTCTATGTGATGGTCTTCAACCGAATTTTCTGATGTTATCCCCAGCGGAGTCGCCAATTTGTTAGCTCTCAAAAACGTAGGCAGAATGCCTCAAGAGGTTGCCAATATCTTGATACGTTTTAGGGTAACAGACAAGGTCAAGAGAACTCAACCTTATACTCTTTAGGTGCTGCTAACCTAGGCGGGTGTACCTCTCTGAATGAAGTAGGCTTATCTTATGATTATCTTTCTTGCACAATGATTTGTCCATAATGGAAGATGGTAGTGAACAAACGAAACCAAACTTGATAGCAATCTTTTGATCTAAATCCTAAAATGCTTAATAAACAGATGTAAAGAAATTGAATGAATCAAATGATGAAATGCAGAGACCAGTACCTTGTTGGATATGCAGAGTCAGATGAAATAGAAGTGAGCAACTTATTCTGGTAGAAAATCAAATTGATGGCATATGATCTATTCATAACTTGTATAAACATGCAAGATTATGACCAGTAAGCTCTACTTTAATAATCCAGATGAATCTTCCTGATTACTATGACCAATGAAAAGGATTTAATCTCTATTTGAGAGAACCAGTCAATTAATCACACAGATACAACAAATGTGCACTGATAAACTGAGAATAAACTTGTTATTTCAATTTAAACAACTAGAAAGAATCAACTTGGAGACAACTTAGCAATGCTTTTCAATAAACTCAACATACAATTGACACCAGAAATAACTTGCCACACTAGCTGACTTTCATTGGATTCACCATTTTAAAACTTACACATAGTCTCTGATAAGAGAAAATTATTCTACTATAGCCATTCCTAATCTACTGTATATGATCTAAAATCTGATCTCAAATCTCATTCTTCCCTAATTACAATCCAGGTGCATATTTATACCTAGCATGAGAAAATAAAATATGTTGAAATCATATGTCGGCCTTCCATAGAATTCGGGCCCCAATCGAGCTGGCACACAATGACTCTCAAGCATTATACATGTCGGCCACAAGATTTGTATTTCGTTATTCACCAGTGAACAGCCGCGCGAGACACACATAAGGTATGCCAAAGGAAATTCAAACGCTAATCATCCCGTGCTCATTGTG
>VDFB02208742.1:0-25977 GCA_007258455.2 Sequoia sempervirens | reverse complement strand
ATGGGAGTAGATGTACCAAAGCCAAGGTGATGAAGACGATCTTGTAGAAGACCCTATTTTCTAGCTAGCTACTCGAAATGCATCCACCTACACACAACAAGAGAAAGAATGTTGGGGGTGGTTGTATAGGGGCCTGCCTCAGTCAGACCCCCATTTAGGCATTCCCACATTCATGGAAAACCAATGGAAAGGAGATAAAGAAGTGATAAACACAAGCACTACAAAAGATAGTACTATGCTACTCAACCAAATGATAGAGGAGAGGAGAGGGAAGCTTACCACCTCCACCAAGAGCACTCAAGGCTGCTTGGAGGAGAAATGAGAGAAACTCAAGCCTCTACTGCAATGGTGTGGTCCCAAAATTGCTCTACCGATGTGATGGAGTGTGATGTTGCTACTATGGAATGCTTGGAATACTTGGAAGTGAGCTTGTGAGAGTGAGAGTGTGGGAGCCAAGTTTGTCCAAGATTTCTTCCAACCTCTATCCCACCTTTTTCCAACCTCTAAAGCAAGTTCAAAGGATTCAATATGAAGGAATGAGGAAAGAAAAAACCATATTCAGGTTGGGTGGCCGAAGGAGGCGTTACAACTTCACTACCAATGGGAAGAGTAATGCCTCTGTTGGCTCAACCATAGGAATATTCCAGGGATGTAAGTGTGCAACACAGATGTTTGAACGTTGTGCATGCATCCTCAATAGAAATTCCTCCACCAACACACAAAATAGGCACTAGGTGGACCACCATCAATGGGCTTAAGTGAATTAAGCCTCTGACTTAGGTTTTCTAAAGTGTAATAAGGCAAAAAGGGGAATTGTATCTAGGGAACAAATTCGCTCTTATACAAATGATAATGTGAAATAAAAATATGGGTGGTATGGGAAGTGATCTTTGCAAGTGTTTTGGGACAACAATTTTGACTTGAGTTTGCTGTTTTGATGTTGGAATAAAGGATTATAATGAACTTAGAAATCTTTAGGGTAGACTTGTGACCTTAAAGATAAGCTAGTTCAATGATGATAACTATATCAACTAAGTGCATGGAAAAGGATACATTTCACATAAAAAGTAGCTAAGGTAGCTAGTTGGTTTGATGTTTAAGTCCTAAAGTGTTGGTGTATTTGAAATTTTGCAAAGATAGATGAGGTGAAGGATGAAATTTGGTGAAGGGGTGAGTGAAATATTTGACCCAATGTTGACCTAAAGTGAACCTTTTGTTTTGAAAATACCAAGGTAGTGAGAATAATTCTAGACCTCTAAAATGTTCAAATCCTAGAAAATGAGAGGACAAAGTGGAATGTTCAAACCTATTTGGACTTTCCTAGCTTGGGCATAAAAGTTTCTCAACAAAGTGTAATGATTGTGGTAAAATATGGATGCCCACTTTTAACTATACTTTGTTCTACAATTCCTACATCTGAAGGGGAATGTTGGTGATTTCCTCTATGGATTTTGACTGTTTCATGAATCATTTAGAGGAGTTGAGTATTATGAAAAATACCAGGATTTTGACTCCAAAAGAATGCAAACAATTTTGGACTATACCTTGAAGTGTGTCTATAGAAGTTTGCTACCAATTTGTTTCTATTTTTGTGAACTACTCGAAGGTCTTTCTTAAGAGATTTTGGAGTGAGATGCCTAAGTCTAAAATGAAGACCAATAGACTTTGGCTTAGGAATCCTAATTTTTTGTGAGATCATGTGGAAATAGTTTAAGTTTATGGAAAAAATGAAGATATTTATTGCCACGCGGGTGGTGGTAATATGGTCCTTCCAAACTCAATATCAACGTGTTCCTCTTCTTCATCTAGAATGGTTGTGTTTCTCCACTATGAGTTTGTTTCCTTTTTTCAAAAGTGAAGGTTCTCAAACTGCTAATAAGATCCATTTTTTCACCATTTATGAGTTCAAAGTTTGGCTCCTAGATAATCAGGTTGTTCAATGGGAGAAATCAATCTCCAAATAGTCATATGGGGTTCATTTTTCAATTTACTTTTGCTTAGGTGAATTGATTTTACCACAAAAACTTGTCTTTGATTATGTTTCAAAACTAGGTGTTTATGTCAAAAACATCATAACTTCACAATGTCCATTTCATGAAAATCATAATATTAAAGCCATAATTGCCTATGTTGTCTTTGGTAAATACGGATTTGAGATTAATGTCAAGATATTTAGAAATCAGTAAGGATAAATCCTTAGGACAAGCAGTAATATCAAGGCTAACTCAAGAAGTCCATATTTAAGCCAAAGTGTTTGAAATTTTGAATAGTGAATGTTTTTTTATTGTTTTAAAATCAAGAAAATTGTTAAACTGACTCACAAGCATTACAACCCTAGGATAGAAATGGTTATATTTGTTGTATTCCCACTTGAATTTCTCTAGTTGTGCTTATTCAGAGTGGATTATTAGAAGCTTGACGACACTAGCTCCACTCCATGACACTCACTTCTAAGGGTTAGCCAAGCTTCAAGTTCTCATGAATCTCCCATGAAAAACTTTTCATCTCTACTAAGAACTGCAAATATGTCCAGGATAGCTTCAGAGGTCCGACCTCCTGACATTAACAAATATTGGGGATTTTTGGCTACTACACAAAGGTTCATAATAAAAGAATCTAGTTCAAAGGACACTATGATAAACTCTCTCAAGAGGTATCCCAACCCTTAGAACAAGGTTCTTTATGCATTATAAAGATACTAGGGGAGAGCTATCATGCATCACTTAGTTTATTGCAAACTTTCCTTAAAACCACGAATTTATATAGTGGTTTGGAAGAGCCTGGCTTATGCACATTACCACTTGTGTCATTCCCTTGGGGTGAGTACCTTTTCCCACCAAGGCAGGCCCTCTAAATGTTAACAATAGCAAGTAAGTACATCCATAGTTTTATCATCTTTGCTTGATGGACAAAGAGAAAACATATGCTATGCCTTTTCTCACACTAGTATGGTTAAATTTTAAATCCAATTGAAAGATGTGGGTGATTTTGCAATGTGCTAGAGAATTTTTCTATTTCTCAAGATTGCCAAAAAACATGAGACAGTTGCATACACATTCACTAGAAATTTTGAAAACCACAAAACAAAACAAACATTTATCAATTTGATCCTTCAGAGCAATAATGAGTTCATTTTATACACCAATTGAAAGATATGTAAATTCCTTGTTCAATTTTAAGCCCAATTGAAAGATGTGATGTAAGGGTTCAATTTTAAGTCCAATTGAAAGATATGATGTAAGGGCTCAATTTTAAGCCCAACTTTGAACATTCATTTTAAACCCAATTGAAAACTAGTGTGTTTCCTAAAAATAAAAGTAAAAAAGCATGAAAGTGGGTTATAATTGCCCCAAAGCATTGAACACTTGTTACAATTATAGAATATTTAAGATAGAAGAGAAGGTCTTAAATTTTGCTCGATGCCTTTAAACCATACAAAACCCTATTAATATAACATTGAAAACACAGTCAGACATCCATCAATGATAAGATAATCAAAAGAAATTAAGTCACATGTCAAAAAAAAAATGTAAAGTTTCTTACCCTGGTTGAGTGTCACTGCACATGATGGCATCACAATTTGAAATTTGGGCATCACTCTAGTGAATTTGAACATTGCTCTATAGTAAAACCATTGAGCATGATTGTGTCATTGTTTTGATGGGTGTCATTGTCAACGAATGTGTCGTTGTTTGAAATTTGAAAGCATAAGTCTAGTGAAAATGAGCGTCATCATTTTCATTCCATGATATTTCAAATTTAAATATGCATCACTATATTTAAATTGGCATCGGCCAATTAAATATGCATCGCTATATCAAATTGCTTGGGCTTCGCCATATGGTGACACTATTGAAATAGCATCATTGTTTGTCATTTGAGCGTCACTGCAACCTATAAAACAAAATGAACATGGATTTCAAGCTAAAATATGGTTAAATGATTGGTTTTCCCTCCTTCTAGCACTAGAATGTCGATACGAGGATATCGGTATGGGTTGAATTAAGCTTGATCCATGAATAATTGAAGCATAACAAAGCCACCAACACTTGAATCTCAAGAAGATCGATCAAACAAAATTAGAACTAAACATTCTATCAAAACCTAACATACTTAAATATGAAAGCTATCAAAACATCTTCTCTAACCCAGTCAAAATTTATCTTGGTGTGGAATTGGTGTCACGTTGATGTGGACCGATGACCCTTTCCAAATCCCATGATAGTGAGTTTGTTTTAGTCAATTCTATGGAAGAGAATCGATGAAACCATGGTGTTTGATGTTTAAAAACCCAAATTATGCTAAAATGAACATGATGCAAGCTAAGTTACCTTGATTTTATGCTAAAAATGATCTAATTATGCAATTACTAAGCTAATCTAAGCTAATCTAAGCTAAAATGATGCTAAAAGATGAAAAGCCTAATTTATTTACAAACTAAGATGGATGCATGGAAGCCATTAATGAAAGCTTGAAACTAATATGCAATGGAAATGAACTAAAGCAAGATAAAAAAAGTGAGTAAATGATGAGCAAGTATGTGAGTAAATTTAATAGCATAAGTTTGCAATAAAAGATGGATCCAAATGTTTGTCTCCAAAAAGTGACCTATTTATAGGAGAGAAAATGAGGAATGGATGGTTCAAATTAAAAGGCTTAATCAATAGTTCAAGATGAAGGAGATGAAAGGCATGGATCATGGATTCTCATCAATGGATGAGAATGCATAATGAAAGCTAATCAAAGGCTCACACTTGCCTCAAACAAACACACTTTTGACCTGTTCACACAAGTCAAAGGTAACTTGCTAAAGATGTTAAAGGGTTAAGTTGGATTTGAAGCAAAGTGAGTTGATTGGAGAAGAGGGAATATTCCTTTAGGGTGAGGAAAAAGGTTAATTTATAAATTAAAACAAAGTTTTAATTGTGCAAAAAAGGATAAGGAATATTCCATGGGAATATTCCCTTTGATTAGAAGAAAAATAGTTTAATTGCTAATTAAACAAGGTTTAATTTATGCAATTAGGGAATTTGAAGAATTACAAGATATTTATTAAATTGGATGATTTAATAAATAGGGGAGGGGTGATGAAATGATATTTAATTAAATAACTTAGGGTTATTTAATTAAATAAGATGACTTAGGAGATTAAATTAAATATTTTTATTTATTTAATTTAATGAGATGAAGTGTTAGTGTAGAAAGAGATGAATTAGTTCCCAATTTAATTTATTAGGCTAATGGATGAAAATGATGTAATTAATTAAATAGCTAGGCTAATTAAATCAATTAAGCGAAAAGAGGATGGATTATAATAGAGGAAATGATGTTAGTAAATCTAATTTAAGTTTATGACATCAATTAGGACATTTTTTAGTTCCTTTAGATAATAGCAAACAGAAGCACAAAAATGAAGGTTTTAATGTTGTAAAATGCAAAGTTACGTTTGATACCGAGACTAAATCACCTAGATGGGAAAATGAGTCTCAATTAGGGTTTTTGGAAGTGTAATGATGGAAATAGGGTTTCACCTTTTTGGAAGATGGGAAACACAAGGGGGGAAAATTACCCTCCTATTTCACTAACATAACATTCAAAGGCACCCCTAGAGATCTCAAGCTTAGGGATGAAATGATGGAAATAGATCTATAATAGGGGTGTTCTAGGGTATAAAAAATGGCAAAAGAGGGATTCACCACCAAGGTAGGGTTTGGAAAGACTAATGATATGCAAGATCTAATGTTAAAACCTAATGTAATGCAAAACTTCATAAATAACCTAGAAATGCATGTAAATAAAAAAAAAAGCTGATAGATCAGAGGTGTGCACCTGGAAACCTATAAGAGCTTTATTGAAGATTTGAAGTGTTCAATATGATGGAATTAATTCCTGCTGGGACACATACACTAGTCTAGACAATTTAGTCCCAGATTAGGGTTTCTCGGTAGGAACAAAAATTAGGAAAAGGAAAGTCTGGAACACCTGAAATCTGTAAACTTCACTGTACTAGGACTCATATGCCAAAAGTGGCATATCAGTCTAGTTTGAATTTTTCAAAAAATTAGGACTTGAATCCGCTCTTCAATCTCTATTCAGTCCTCTCAACCTAGTTTCTAGATCTAAAGTGTTGAATTATGCTTTGTAGATTTCTTCCAATGATCTTCTAAACAAGGTGACAACTTGGAAAAAATTTACAACTTGATGTCTTCTTTCCAGTCTTGTGCTTCAATATGCTTTCAACCTAGATCTATAAATCACATAATAAAGAGAGGGAAAAATGTTGTTTTGTTAGTAGAAAGGGGTTTTCCTTGGTCAAAACCCTATTTTAGTAATCAAACCTTATAATGAAATGAAGGAATGATGAATGAACAACATATAATATTACAACTCACCAAACCCTAGCAATAGAATGCTACAAAAATGCATGAAGTGGGTCCAATGGATATAGATCTTGACTCTTGCTTGAGTCATGAGACACTACATTACAAATGTTAGCTCAAAAACACATATGATGACTTTGACATGATGCTTGATACTTGAATAATGCTCCAAAACACTTGATAAACAACTCTTGAAGGATCTTGAATGCTCTTGTAAACACTTGAATGCTCTCATGAACTCAAATTCACTATATCATGTGCTCTCATGAAATTCTTGGATCACATGATTGCTTGTTCAAGTGAAAATGAGTGAAAGAACCTTGCATTTATACTTATTTATGCCAAATTTCCAAAATTTAAATACTACAAGTTGACATCAGATCAAGGATAAAATCAAAAAGTGGCATATATGGGTATGTGGGGTTTTATTTTTTACCCAATTTGATGAAACAAAAAGGGTTTTTAAAGGAGATTCTCAGCTTCCACCAATATAAACTATGCTTTACTTTGAATTTAATAAGTAATTATTATTAATTTTCTATTCAAATTATGACTAAAGTCCTAATTGATAGGTTGATTGAAACATCTATTGCTTTCAAATGGTATCACATTTTTGAATCCAAAACATGCATCACATTCTATGCCTCACATACTATATGATTAAAAAGAAAAATGAATTTCATGAAGTTTGACCAAGTTAAGGTGGCCAAATATACAAGTATTTTTATATTTTTTAAAATTTGTAATAAAAATTCATAATTAATTATTTACTTGGAAAAAATTACAAAAAATATGCATCACATCGACATGAGTCCTCTAATTACATCTCTAAAATCTTATAAAAAAAATATTATCATTTTATTGTGGTTAGGGTGGTCGACATTTAATCTACTTCTTATTTTTCCCTAAATTTAAGTACACTGCATTGAAATTTCAAGTTTTCACCAAATAGATTTATTATTTATTTTTTTAAACAACCATAGTAGTTTAGAAACTACATTCAATTTTGTACAAATTCTATTCTTACATATTTTTGAAATAATATAGATAACTTATTCAAATTTTTACGCCAAGTTTCCTAACTCTAATTTTTCTAAATTTTTGCCACTTAAGGGCCTATTTTTCCATGATGATCTTGTACATACCCAAGAATTTGAATTAAATTTAATTTTGGGCCACACAAGACTCATACGCCAAAAGTGGTGTATGAGTCCCATTAGGCTAGGCTAACACATTTTTCAAGAAAGGCTTAGATTCATGTGAAATCAGGATTGAGGCCCCAAAGCTTAGGTGGGATCCATATGCCCAAGGTGTTGTATGAGTCCCAGATCACTAAATCTAGGCCATAGAGTCCATAAACATTAATTTTTGATTGGTCATTACATATGTATTGGGATTATCCTAAGAAATATACATTAATTAAGGCTTGTGGATGAAAAGTAAGGCCAAATAAGGAATAAAGAAGCCCAATTAATAATGGAAACCCTAGATTAGTGTGAAAGTGTGGTACAACACTTTACAACACCTAAAATAAGGTACCATTAAGTCCATTTAGTTTTCAAGGGCCTAAGAGCTAATGTGAATGTATTAAACATACTACAACACTAAATCAAGTCCATATTAAGCTAAATATAACAAGGAGGGCCCAAAAAAATTTGAAAATGAAGTGTACCTTTTTTTGTCATTACATCTAACCCCCATTTTAGTGAGAGGATGAACTTGCTTCAAACTCACGCTAAAGTAGAAAAACTTGCATTAAGAGGGGTTCAAATGTAGCAATGCTAGTTAGACAAGATGACAATGATCAAGAGGGATGATCAAGCCCCCAAGATCAAGATACTATTACAAATCAACATAAGCGCAAAGAAACACACATGTAAGTAGTGAAGAGAATTGTCAAGTCACAAGCATACACTACCAAAGAAATAAAGAAAAGTACAAAATAAAACAAAAGGGGTGGATCAAGCTTTGATTGTTTGTCTTGCATGTTGTTGATCAGATCTAAGTTGTTTGTTAAAAAATGCACACTCACTTTGAGGCAATGACACTTTAGGCTATCTACTCTGTGAGCATCTGAAGAAGTGAGACACATATGCATGTGGTCAATATGTGCTCACACACAAGAAAGTGGCTATGGGAAATTCATGCCTTGGTTTGGAATCCCATCCAACCAAACTAAAGTTATACCTCCTGATAACTTTGATAAGGTGCCACACAACAATTAACTTCATGCTTCATGAGGCAAGAAAAGCTTCATATGCTTGGAAATCATGAACAAACAAGATAGCTCCATAGGCATGCGAGGTGAGTTATGCAAGGTGGCCATATAATAGAAATTTTAAATGTAAATTAGTGTCAAGAACATTCAAAGGAGTCTTGTTTAGTTCATGTAAGGTCTTACCTTAGGGTACATTGTGACTAATGTCTCCAAGAGAGGACCAATCAAAGAGTAGAAGATTCACAACTTAGGGGATGTAGTATGTCACATCAAGCCACCAAGAGGAATATAATGCACTAAGAGAGATCACGCTCTTGAGGTACATCACACCCAATGTCATCCACAAAGAAAAAGATGCATCACATGAAGTAAGAAGACTACACCATGAAACATGAAATGGTAAAGAATAATACCAATGTATGCCCTCACTTTAAAGAAATTGCTAAACACCATGTTGTGATAAAATACTTTAAAGTAGCAAATGATAAATGCTAACAATAAAGAAGACATGAGACCTAACTTGGAAATACCTATGCCAATTCATATGTTTCCAAATAAAGCTACATCATGAAAAAGGAAGAGGAGTTTCCCCCAAAAATAAAAATTCTAAACACATGAGGGGTCCAAGGATTCAAGGTCAGTATGTTCTTGCTACAATTTTTTTAGATAGATCCAAACTATCATCATTCCTTAAATACTCATATAACTAGAAGAATGACACAAAGAGAGAAAAAACAAAGAAAATCCTTTTGGATCAACATGGAAGAGACATGAATGTCTTGATGCCTTGCATCATCCCCAAAAGGAAAACACAAGAAAAAGAAAAGATAAAGATTTTTTTTTGGGTCAACATGGAAGAGACATGAATGTCTCAATGCCTTGTGTCATCCATAAAAGGAAAAAACAAGACCAATACAAGGAAAAAGAAAGGTTAAAAGATTAACGACATAAAGAAGAATGTAGATATAAATAGAGAAATGTCACAAAGATAGATATATCAAATAGAACATCATAGGGAATCACATTATGCACACACAATCACATGAAAAAGAAATAATGCAAAAGAAAATAATGCAAAATACTAGTCACGCATATGTGAGTCAACCTATTAGCAGGTCATGATCTACATCCCAATCATGTTTATCATATAGGAAAGGAAAACAACTAGCCAAAGGGACAACAACAAATACACTACTAAGACAAGGCTATCTAAGTCTTGCCCCCACTTAGTGCAAGACAAGAATTACCTAAGGTAGGTGAAGAGAAAGATATCCTTACATTTTGAGATGATTTGCAATAAGTGTATAACATGTAATAGTGAGAATAGGAATACCCTATAACTATTACATGGAAAGGAGCAGAAGGATATGCTTCAAGGTACTATTTCTATGATATCCATCTTTTTAAATATTTTTTTTAAAGCACAACACTCATCAATACTATGTCCAAGAACTCTATGATATCAACAATGTGATGTGTTTGTATTCTTAGGATTTGGAGATTGATCTTGTCTTATGGGTGGTAATGTAATAAGTCTTCGGTGTAGAAGTATCTATAAACTCTTTTCAATATCAGTTGGTGGGTAAGGGAATTATAGTTTCTTTAGTTTGTAATGTCTTTTGTGCTTGCTAGATTCACCAATTTCTCAAGTTGAATGTTGAGGAGGAGGACCTAAGATGATCCTCTCATCCTTATCATCATTATGAATTATCGGTTGTTCTTTAGGAAGGAGGACATTCATATCAAGAGGAGGATCTTGATATCCTAACCCTTTTGTATTTTCCATTGGAATTTTCTCTAAGAGTCGATGGATTTCATGTTCACTTGTTGTATCACATCCTTGTTTACTTAAGATTGTGAATTTTTTTCCATATGTCTCTTCTAGATTGATAGATGTGTTGGTCACTTTGTTAAAGTAAAATGGTTGAATGTTTGCTTGACTATAGGAACTAGGTTCACCTATTGTAGGGAACTTAGGCTCAACTTGTATCTCAATTTTCAGGATGTAAGTAACCAAACATCTCAAGTAGTGGTATTATACGAGGTTTTGGTTGTTCCATGGATGGATAGAAGAATGCATTATTTTCAAGGTTGTTAAGGAGATAATTTAGGAATTTATTCATTCTATCATCGTCTTCTCCAATGATGTCAACATCACAAGGAGTACATGCATTAGGAATCAAGTGAGAATGAGTAAGTTCAATTTCATTAGGGTCATTTACAAAAGCACAACTTGACATGTCCACTAGGGACTTCAAAGACATCCATAGCCTACCCAAGCACATATCCATGATTAAATGCAATGTAAGAACGTAGAGTAAAATTTATAAATGCAAATTTGAGAGTATGAAATGTATGTTACAAATGAAATGAAGGTATATACAATGAAATGGATGAAACAGATGAAGGTTTTTGCACAAATTTCAGAAAATAACTACATAATACCCAAAAACTAGGTGAAATCTCCAGTACTAGGACTAAATAGCCCAAGGGGCGTATAAGTCCCAGATGAAGGTTTTTGCACAAATTTCAAAAAATTCCAAGTGAAAGTTATGCTTTTTGTTTTAGATGATGTCTAAACTAAGTGCAAATGTGGATTTCAAATGAAATTCAATGATGCAAGATGCAAGAAATGCAACCTATATCCACTTTCACTAATGCAAGATTTTGAAACCCTAGAATGCCAATTAACTAATGCAAAGCCAATGCAAGCTCGATCTAAGATGATGATGCACTCCAAATCAGAATTAAGATGTTTTAAATGTACGTTCACCAAAATGTAATGTGGGAAATAGGCTTCCACCTTTTTGGAAGATGGGACACACAAGGGTATGTGTAGGATCATGATGGGCCAAAAAGTGGCGATATGATGGGTATGTGTAGGGTATGTGGCTGATAAATTTTTTTTACCCAAAATTGATGAAACAAAAAGGGGTTTTAAAGGAGATTCATAGCTTTCCAAAAATATAAATTATTCTTTACTTTGAATTTAATAAATTATTATTATTCATTTTCTATTTGAATTTTAATTAAAGTCCCGATTGATAGGCTGATTGAAAAAAATTTATAGCTTTAAAATGGTATCACATTTTTTCAATCAAACATGTATCACATTCTATGCTTTGTGTACTATAGGATTAAAAAAATTGAATTTCATGAAGTTTGGACCAAGTTAAGGTGGTCGACATACACATATGAATATGCATCACATCGACATGAGTCCTCTACTTATATCTAAAATATTATAAAAAAGTATTATCATTTTATTGTAGTTAGTGGTTACGCACACCTACTTCTTATTTTTCCCTTGAAATTTAAGTACTACTACATTGAAATTTCAAATTTTCACCAAATAGATTTTTTAAATAAACCTAGTAGTTTAGAAACTAAATTCAATTTGCTACAAATTTTATTCTTACATATTTTTGAAATAATATAGATAACTTATTCAATTTTTTACGTCAAGTTTCCTAACTCTAATTTTTCTAAATTTTTTGCCACCTAAGGGCCTATTTTTTCCATTATGATCCTACACATACCCACAAGGGGGATGAGACCCTCCTATTTTCCCAACATAAAATTCAAAGCAAGCCCTAAAGATCTCAAACTTAGGGATGAAATGATAGAAAGAGATCTACAATAGGGGTGTTCTAGGGTATTAAAAATGACTAAAGAGGGGTTCACCACCTAGCTAGGGCTTGGAAATACTAATGCTATGCAATATTTAATGTTAAAACCTAATGCAATGCAAAACTTCACTAAATGATCTAGAAATGCATGTAAATCAGAAGAGAAATATGAGAGATTAGAAGTGTGAATGTGGAAACCTATAAGAGCTTGATTGAAGACTTGAAATGTTGAATAAGTTGAAATTAATTCCTTCTAGGACTCATACGCTAGCTTGGGTGATTTAGTCCCAAATTAGGGTTTTTGGGCAAGAACAAAAATCTAGAAAAGGAATTTCTGGAACTCCTAAAATCTATATACTTCACTATACTGGGACTCATATGCCAGAAGTGGTGTATTAGTCCAGTTTGAATTTTCTATAAAATCAAGACCTGAATATGCTCTTCAATGTTTGTTCAATCCTCTTGACTTGGTTTCTGGATCTAAAATGCTGAATTTTTCTCTGTAAATGTCTTCCAATGATTTCTAAACAAGGCAAAAACTTGGAAAACTTTGCAACTTGATTACTGCTTTCAAATATTTCTCTTCAATATGCCTTCAACCTAGATCTAAAAATTGTTGTTCCTTCTACACAATTGCCCCATTCAGACCAGGGACCCCCTTTTTTTGTTTTTCCTTTGTCGAGTCGATTCACCTTTTGCCTCAATTTTTGTGCCCCTATTTTTGAGCTTAGGTTGGCCATGTACTTTGAATTTTCCAAATCCATTTTGGCCAAATTCACTCACCCAAGTTTCAGGAAGTTTTAAGCCTTTGCAAAAAATTCCTTGCGAGTTTCCACCTTATGGAAGTCATTCCATCCTTCGCCGTCTGTGGGCCCCTTGCTACGGGTTTCCCTTTGTGGGATTCTTTTTTTTCCTTGCAATTCCTAGCATCATTCCTACCACATCTGCCAATAGCAAACTTTCACATGTGGCTTCTACAAGTATGATCTTCATGCAAATTTTATCCCGACGTCCTCCACGAGTCAAGTTTCCACCAACCTTGTGTACGATGAGACCTGCAATTAATATTGTCATTAATGCCTATTTTCCTATATAAACCCCTCATCCTACCTATCATTTTCACTCAAAATTTCAAAACCAAAGAGCAAAGAGGAGAGATCCACACACAAAAGGTTTAAAGACTCCAACTGTAGCTATTTCCCCCATACGCATGAGTGATGTATGTATCTAAATTCTCATCAATTGTCATTTTGGCACTATCAGATTTGCTATGAGTTAAGCATTAGGGCTTGGAGCAGTTAAATATTTAAACTATGGTTTAATCATTAGTATTCACCCCTTTATATTTTAAAAATCTTGAATGTTGTGTTGGTACGAATCATCGCTTAGGGGAACCCATCCTCAAACTGTTGTCCTCAAGCGGCACAAGCAGTCATTGCTTCTGCCCCCACCTTTAGACCCCTGAACCCTGAAGAAATAATGAAGTACCAACAAGGTTTTTATATTTTGGGAAACCCTCTATGTAGAACCCCACGTGTGAGGGTTTTCTCCATTTAAGATTTTACCTAATGGAAAAACATTGGCATCCTTCCACTTAGTAGAATCTGCCTATCTACCTACCGTGAGCTCTTATTTAGAATGATTTCTTTTTAAAGTTTGTGGGTCATTGTGAGTTACTTCTATACAAGTGGCCATGGTCAAAAAAAATTCCTGTCTATGTCATTCCTTATATCCAATTGGGCACAACTACCCACATCACAATTTTTGCACTATCCATCGTCGTGACTCTTGAGTGAAGTTAGGAATTTAAAAATCTCTAAATCTTAACTCCTATGGGTCCACCTTTGTGGGATTCCATTTCCAAAAGTATGTGTCACTTAAGTTGTCCCTAACAACCAAATATACGTGCCACTTGCATAGTGACCTCTACCTTTGAATCTTCCATGAGCGCCTAAGCCAACTTTCAATAACATCAATGTGAATAATGATACCACATAAAGGAATCTTAAGTTGTTGAGCTATTGTAGCCTTACAGAACTCTGCATGTGGGCCACCTCATCACCATGGTCATGACTAACAAAAAAACCATTATGGATCCCCATCATGTGAGCCTCATACTCATCACTTTCGTGAAACTCTAACTTGCAAAAAAATGCCAAATGCTAGGATAAATTGTCTTTATGGGTCCACCCATGCCGACCGTTGTCCGCAGAATGCTGCTCACTCGAAGTCGCTATCTAGTGGGAAAACCTTAACAAATCTCCATGCCACGGATTCCACATGACCAACTTCTGCAACCTGCCTAAGAAAAAATCTTCAAACAAGGAAAATCAACATGATTTCCTACACGTGCCCAAATTGACTAAACTAAAATTGGCTAAGTAAAGCACCAATGTAGGTTCTTCTTTTTGGAAGTTTTCTTGCGGAACGTCACTTACCTAAGGTCATTTCTTATGGAAAATCATAAAAAATTTCTCCTCTCATGGATTCCACATCACTAATCCCTACATGAACTTAAACGATCATCCCAACCAAGGGAAATAACTCCAAGTGCTTCCAACATATATTTACGCATGTTCCTAATGACTTTATTCTAGATTTGCTCGACAATCAAACATTGCAGAAATTCACTATCAGAAATCTACCTACAAAATTCTATCTGCCCTATGATGTTCCTTACAACATTCACCCTAACAACTTCTGCTAGTGAAAACCCACACCCCTAGACCAACAAATACACAAACTTCACAAATGAACTTAAAATGATAGAATTTGATGAATGTAATGGTCCTTCTTAGGTTTATGGATGAATTTAATGATATATTATCATGATTTATCTAATGTTTCACCCTCCTGGTTTATCAAAATGCTTACTACACATTTTGTGTGCAAGATTTAGAGAAACAACAGAGAAGCCAATTGAGAAAATCAACAAAGGAAAGAAGCCAACAAAGACTTCAAGAGGAAAAGAAGAGAAAGATAAGATGAAGTATGAACTCCATGTGGTCAAATGCACCTCCAAGATTTTATCTAACTGGGGGAAGGTAACAAACATAGGGGTATGTGCAAGATCATCATGGAAAAAACAGGCCCTTAAATGGCAAAAAATTTAGAAAAATCAGAGTTAGGCAACTTGACGTAAAAATTTGAATAAGTTATCTATATTATTTCAAAAATATGTAAGAATAGAATCTATAGAAAATTAATGTAGTTTCTAAACTACTAGGTTTTTTGTTTTAAAAGCTATTTGGTGAAAATTTGAAATTTCAATGCAGAATACTTAAATTTTAGGGAAAAACAAGAAGTAGGTGTCTGTCTGACCACCCTAACCACAATAAAATGATAATAATTTTTAATAAGATTTTATATATAAGTAGAGGACTCATGTCTAGATGTAATGCATATTTTTTTGTAATTTTTTTCCAAGTAAATAATTAATTATTTTTTTTATTACAAAATTTTAAAAATATAAAAAACTCGTATGTTTGTCCTATAGTATGCAAAGCATAGAATGTGACACATGTTTTGGATTCGAAAAATGTGATACCATTTGAAAGCTATAGATGTTTTTCAATTAACCTATCAATCAGGACTTCAGTCATAATTCAAATAGAAAATGAATAATAATAATTTATTGAATTAAAATTAAATCATAATTTATATTGGTGGAAAGCTGAGAGTCTCCTTTAAAAACCCTTTTTGTTTCATCAATTTTGGGTAAAAAAAGTCGTCAACCACGTACCCTACACATACCCATAATATCGTCACTTTTTGGCCCATCATGATCCTACACATACCTATAGATCTAGGGCATGTCAACATTGATGAGTTTAGACAAAGGTTCATGATCAACCCCAGAACCGAAGAGGCTTTAAGAATTAAAAAGAGTGGACTTGCAAAGGCGGCAGGCTTCCCTCTTGCCCTAGTTACTCCAAAATTGGTTTTTGCTTGCTGGGATTATTATCACACTTAGACCAAAAGGATTACTAGGGATAGGAGAGTGTTGGTAGATTTGAATCCCATGTCTATTGGGAAGACATTTGGCATGCCTTTATTTGATAAAATGGAAGAAGTTGAGAAGGATTTTTCCTTGAATGTCTAGAAGGCAAACCCCACTAGTTGCAGAAAAGTAATCAACCAAACATGGTTACTTGAAAAAAGGGGAAATTCTAACAAGGTGACTTGGACACTATATAGAAGTGACTTCGTAAAAGAAACCAATGACTTGGTGACTCTCCTAAGTAGAGTAATGGGCCTCTCCACTTCCTCACTCTTTGAGGAGTGGATGTTTTATTTCATTCAAGAAATCTTGAGAGGAGATTCAAAGTTCCACTGGGCTAAGATCATTAGTGAGAACTTGTACAATCAATTTGTGGCAATGAAGAAAACTTCAGAGTTCTACATGATCTCTTATTTGGAAAGTAGTATGCCCATAGGGCACATATTGAAGATTTCAGGGCAGACTATGATGAAAGTCGTGAGGTCTAAAGGTGTCATTACATGAGGATGATTGATTGCCTATGCTCGTGATTGATTGGGTTGAACCATAGGTTATAGACTTAAACATTTCTACTCACCCAACATAATAGAGAACCAGGGAATGGCTAGATGATAAAATAACCCAACTACAAGAACAAGGCCTGGAGCTAACCTATGGGGAGCTCAAGGATGACATAGAAAGTGAAATAGATAGTGGCACTATTATGGGCCCTTCAAGTGAGGCTCCCAATTCTCCACCTATTACAAGATCCAAGAAAAGGAAGGATACATCCAAGTGGAAACCAAAGAAAAAAGTATACACTCAAAATTTAGCTAAAGGATAGAGGCCACCCAAGAAACCAAAGAGAACGAGAACCTTTGTTCTTGATATGTCGACAATACAAGAAGAGGGGTCTCTACCCCAAGAAGAAGAAGGAGAAGTTGAATGACCATGATCACCACCACCCGCCACCTCTACGCTCCCTTCCATTAAAACCACTGCACCATCCCCTTCCACTCCTCAAACACTGCCCATCTTGTCTCTGCCCATGGTGGAAATCTCTATCCACCTCACCTCCACTTCTCCAACTACTCTAGTAGTGGTGCTCGATTTCTCTTCTTCGACCACTTCCCCACTATCATCTTCCTCACTCCCGAATTTGTTTCCAATTGTCTCTACTCTACCACCTTCTCTACCAACAACTTCCATGGAACCCCTTACCCTACTAGACACCTTTGCCTTATACCTGAAAAATGTGCCACCTTAGTTCACTAAGGTTATTCTAAACCCTCATCTCAAAATTCTCGTAGCCCAACTAGCTACTACCTTACCTCTCCCTCCACCTCCTACCAAGCCACCTAAAATGAAGGCTACTATGCATATTTCTGAAGAAATGGAGAGGCTAAGTACAAAGTAGCCTAAATAAATAACTGAGGATATTTTTGAATAACTTGAGGACTCTTATCATGAGGGCTACTTAAAGCATCCTGAGGGAGGAATAAAAAATTATTTGGATGAAGTAGCCTCTGATGAGGAAGGGAAATAAACACTTGAGGGTGGATACATGGGTAAGTTTGATTCCTACTACGATGTTGAGACTTTGAACCAAGAACCTAAGGAAGAATAACTTGAAGGGCACAAGGAAAAAGAAGCAAGCCAAGAGGAGTATCACTCCGAGAAAGGGAAAATTGATACAAATGAAAATATTGAGAAAGTTGATCATTCTCCAAGAACTAGCCAAGATGAGGGCTTGCAACATGAGGAAGTGATTTCGGGAGGAGAGAGAGAAAGATAAAGAAGAAGAAGAAGAGAACATAGAAGAGAAGGATGTTGAGATCAATAAAGGTGTTGAAATTGAGCATGAAGAAGCTAAAGGGGTGGCATAGGAAGAAAGTATTGATGAAGAAAATGTAACATCTATTGAGCCTGATAAGGGAAAAGCCATGTTGTAAGTAGAGGAGCAAAGCAAAGAAGAGGAAAATATTAAATATACTCTTAGGAATGAAGAGGATGAGCCTTCAAAGGATCAAGAGGAAGGGTACAATAATGAATTCAACACTACATCCCCTGAACATACAATAGAGGTTCCTTCATGGCTAGAGCAACAACTAAAAAAGAAGGCTCCTATTCTTGTAGATCCTAAAGCCCGCTTGGAGGAAATACTAGCATGAATGTAGGTAAAGACCTGAAAAGAAAAGAAGCCAAAGATCGGGTCACATACCACAATGGATGCTTTGGGTTCTAGAATATTGCAAGTGGCCACTCCAGCACTTGAAAAAGATGTAGATACCATACAGGGTCAAGATTATCAAATAAAAAGGATTAATTTGGGCTCCACATCTAGAGCCCAAAAGATTTATGAATTCCAAGGGTATGTCTCCACCATCCTAAATTTTTTTAACAAAGACCAATAAACAAAGGAGGAGCTAAAAGCACAACTGGTGAATTGACTTACTATATACAACAATGGACAACATCAGGAGAAGAAGTTCTAATGGAATCGCTTGCACCCTCCTTGCTCTTGAAAGAGGAGGTCAATAAAATGGAGAAAATGAAGAATTTTACCAATTCCACCTTGAACTGGTTCAAGAGAGTTGTTGACATGGATGAAAAAGGAATTCACTATGTAGCCAATATGCACAACAAATATCAAGTTTTGTAGAAGGAAGTGGAGAAAGAGATTTGGGAAAAGGAGTTGGCACTGTCAAAAGAAGACCACTAGCTATCTAAAGCATGGCTACTAAATTTTGAATACAAAAAAGGAGTTTTGGACAAGTCCCTACTAGAATTAGAGGCCAATTATGAGTAGATTGTAGATCATTGGGCTGAGTGTGATGAATTCTTAAAGTTGATGATAGGATATGAGATTCCCATAATAGAGCTAGATTAAGAAGTTATCAAGCATTAGTTTCACAAGAGAATGGAGCAAGGGGCTAGTGACACTTTTTCAGAAGACTTCATGGATTTTACTGTACAATCCTTCTCGAAGTTAGAGCAGGATGAAAGTGCATAGAGCATTAAGATCAAATGGTGGAAGGATTCAAGATAATTTCCTTCTAGATCTCTAAATCTGACCTTTCTAAAGAAAATAAGTTGTTGGCTATCATTGGAAAGTTCATTGAGTATGCTACATTATAGAAACAAGTTGGGAACCCCATTATAGAAGATGAACATTTGTTAAAATAACTAAAAGCCAAAATTATCTAGCAAAAAAAAAAAGGCTACAAGACAAAACAGGGAAAAGACAAAATAGCCTATTTTTGTATTGTAAATTTTGTTCTCTTATTGGGTGATGTGAAAACCCTAAACTAGAATGAATCTGAGCCATTCATTGTAAAGTGATCTTGACCATTCATTCTACTTTTTGAAAACTATAAATAGGGGCATCCTCTCATTTTTAAAGGGAGAGATGAGTTGTTGTGTAAAGGAATTTTACTACAATATATGAGAAAAACATTTGAGTTAATCGTTTCTTATGTATTTTTCATTATGTATGAATGATTCATCCTCCAAAAAGAAATTTCAACATTTTTCATTTAAGTTTAAGTTAATTTTCAGCTTGTAGTTCTTGTTCAACTTTAATGGTGGATGTATGTTGTAGTATTTGATGCATTTCTAGCTCGTACTTTTTATAATTTGTTGATGAAAAATTGTTGTGTAAAGTTAGTTTGAGCTTCCTTTTCTACTTCACTTAAGTTCAATTATATTTTCATGCTAAATAGGTGAATGCACAATCTAAAAATTTGCAAAGATCCTTAGAAAATTGCACTAGTTTTGTGATATTGTAGGTTGTCCTTGGTTAAGTGAAACTCGGTTTGGGAAGTTTGTCTATTGCAACTTCAGCCATTTTTATTGTTGATCATTTTTTTAGGCTTAGGGAAAATTATAAACCCATTATCCTTTTGAATTTTCTTTTAAATTTGAATCAAACATACAATTCTAGCATCATAATAGAGCCTTATCTGATGAACAAAAAGAGTTTTAGACTGCTTTCATAAAACTACTATCATTGTTCACAATTTCCAAAATTTTGAAACTTCATTGCAAACCCATGAAACATCCTTGCTTAGTCAACCATAAATTCCCCTTGTGATTATCAACAAATCACATTAAACAACTAAGTTTTTTTTGCAAAGTCAAGACCTAACACTCTAGAGACCTTGGGGTGATTTTTTGAAACTTAGTTGCAATTTTTCACCTTTCAAGAGAGACATCACACTTGTGTATTGTCTATGTTGAGAAGTGAAAAAACACCCATCAACACAAATCACACACTAAAGAGAGGGAAAAATGTTGTTTTTTTAGTAGAAATGTGTTTGTGTTGGCCAAACCCCATTTTGGTAATCAAACATTATAATGAAATGAAATGAAGGAATGATGAATGAACAACATGTAATGTTAAAACTCACCAAACCCTAGAAATAGAATGTTGCAAGAATGTATGAAGTGGATCCAATGGATGTAGATCTTGACTCTTGCTTTAATTCCATAGATCTTGAATTGAATGCTAACTTGAATCATCAAACCCTACATCACAAATGTTAGCTCAAAAACACACATGATGCATGATGACTTTAACACGATTCTTGATACTTGAATAATGCTCCAAAAAACTTGATAAACAAATCTTGAAGGATCTTGAAAGCTCTTGAATGCTCTCATGAACTTAAATTCACTATATCTTGTACTCTCATGAAAGTCTTGGATCACTTGATTGCTTGCTTAGGTGAAAATGAGTGAAAGAACCTTGCATTTATACTTGTTTATGTCAAATTTCCCAAAATTACAACACTACAAGCCAACATCAGATCTAGGAGAATAGAATCTTGCCAAGAATTTGAATTAATTTTAATTTTTGGCCACACGGGACTCTATGCAAAAAGTGGCATATGAGTCCCATTAGGTTAGGCTATGGGACACATTTTTCAAGAAAGGCTTAGATTCATGCGAACTCAAGATCGAGGCCCCAAAACTTAGGTGGGACCGATATGCCCAAGGTGGAGTATGAGTCCCAAATCACTAAATATAGGCCATATAATCCAAAAAAAATCAATTTTTGATTGGTCATTACATATGTGTTGAGATTATCTTTAGAAAGATGCATTAATTAATGCTTCTGGATGCAAAATAAGGCTAAATAAGGCATAAAGAATCCCAATTAATAATGAAAACCCTAGATTAGTGTGAAAGTGTGGTACAACACTTTACAAAAATTAAAATAAGCTACCATTTAGTCCATTTAGTTTACAAGGGCCCAAGACCCAATGTGAATGTGTTAAACACACTACAACACTAAATCAAGGCCATATTAAGCTCAGTCTAACCAGGAGGGCCCAAAAAATGCAAAAATGCAGAGTACTTTTTGGTCATTATGGGAAGGTTCAAATGTTGAAAAACAATCAACACAAAATTCCCAAAAATATAGAAAAGCCACTTGTATAGGGACTAAATTTCCCAAATGGGCGAATGTGTCACAAATTATGGGTTTTACACTAAACTCAACAAACTTTGAGTTGTTTCTAACATTTCTAGCATCTATGTTCACTTGACTATTTGCAATGACATAACTCAAATGAAGTTTAATGATGCAAGATGCAAAAATGCAATCTATATGCACTTTTCCACTAATGTAGGATTTAGAAACCCTAAATGCAATTTAACTAATGCAAGATCTAATGCAAAGTTAACTTATATCTAGGACTATGATGCTTTCCAAATCAGAAATGCAAGTGTTCATGTCACCAGGTTCGCCAAAATGAACCATAGAAAATAGGGTTCCACCTTTGAGGAGATGGAACTAGGGGTTTAGGACCTATTTCACTCTTAATTCATTAGGAAACCCTAGAGATCTCCAACCCAATGATTCAACTAGGGGAAGGAGCTGATACAAGGTATCCTTAGGTGTGATTAAAGAGGGGTTTTCCACTGAGAAAATTCTTAGAAAGAAAGGAATGAAAGTAATATGCAAATCTAACTATATGACCTAGGAATTGGAACTTAAAATCAAAATAAGAAATTGAGGATGATAGAGGAGTACTTGGAAGGCTAGAGATGACTAAAAAATATCTAAAAAACCTAAATTTTGTTGTTGTTGATGTGTATAGGGACTCATACGTCAGACCAAGAAATTTAGTCATAGTTTAGGGTTTCTAGGAAAACACTGTAATCTTCAGGTGATAGATCAGAATCTTGTGAAAATTGGCAAAATGGTTGTACAGGGACTCATATGCCCAAGGTGATGATTTAGTCCCATTCACATAAATCTATAAAACACACATCAAAAGAGAGAAAGAAAAATGTTGCTTTTGTTAGAGGATGGGGATCTACCTCAGCCAAACCTCATTTGAGTAATTAAACTTTGAGATGAATTGAAATAACATGAAGGAATGATGAATGAACAAGTGAATGTAACAACTTGCTAAACCTTGTTGAATCCTTGAAATGTAGATCTGCAATTTGTATGAATTCAATTCAATGGATGTAGATCTTGATCACAACAATTGATATGGCTTTGAATGCTTGAACTTGGATTACAAATGCTACATCAATGTATGAGCTCACAATCACACATGATGCATGAATACCTTGACATGATGCTTGAATTTTGAATTGATGCTCCTAAATGCTTGATAATTAGCCCTTGAATGCTCTTGTAAACCCTTGAATGCTCTTGAACACTTGAAAATATCTCTTGAAGGCTCTAGATCTAGCTGAGACTCTCTTGCTTGAAGATTCTTAGGTTGCTTAGGTGAAGTAATGATTTGAAACGTTAATTATATAGGCACTCCATCTAATTTACCATCTATTAGATCCCAAATGTCAACATTCAAAATTTTTGAATTGAAAACCCCGATTTCCCACTCAAAACCCTAAAAAGAGGCCAAATGGGACTCACACGCCCAAGGTGGCATATGGGTCCCACCCTAGCTATTCAGGGTAAGGATATGTCAAGATGTTAGAAAATTAAATGTATTTGTTGAATTTGTTAGGATTTCAGTCAAAATAAACCTTTGGATGCATAATAAAGGGTCTTAAGGGCCTATTAATGAATATTTGAAGGTCATAAATGCAAGAGGGCCCAAAACATAGTGTGAAGATGTAAATAAATACACTTTACAACATTAAATTAAGGCTAAAAAAGTCTATTTAGTTTAAAATGGCCCTAAACTTAATGTGGATGTGTAAAACACATTACAACACTAAATTAAGGCCACGTTAGGCTCAATTTAATATTAATTATTTCCAAATTAATTATGATCCCACAATAGTGGTTTACACTTTTTCATCAAACTTGACATTGAACTGAATTTTTTTAACTAAATCTTCACTTTCGGGAACCTAAAGCTTCTAAACCATGGGGAATTTGAAGATGATGCAAACTAGTGATTCATGAAATTTTTTCTGTAGATTCTAAATATATTTTTTTGAATTTTTTGGAATGAAAATGCATTTCTTTTTCCATCTCCTTAAAAAAATAGTTTTTAACAGTAAACACCATTTTTAAAGAGTTACATGTACTTGTAACACAACTTTTTGTCTATGAAGGATAAAATTCTAATTTTTAAAAAATTTGATTCATAACTATGATATCTAGTGCATGCAATTGGTTTCATAGTGTTTTATTGAATATTTTTTCTTAATTAAGTTTCAAAGTCAAACCATTTACAATTAAGATATAGGTTTACTTGCTAACACATAACCTTTTTTGAATGTATCAAAATTCAATTTTTTTTGTTGGATCAAGGACATCAATATCAAGTGCATAGATATTTTTCATATTTTTTTTTATAATCTACTATTTTTCCACATGTGTAGAACAAAGAGCTTGATTTTCGGTGAAAAATATACATTCACAAAAAGAAAAAAAAAATATAATAATCATATTAAATATATTTAAAATTATACTTTTTGGGAAGCTTATAATAATGACTACATTCTTACAAAGAATAAATTTGAAATGAATTCATTTGATCCCTCAAAAGGTAAATCAAAAGTGGTTTCTTATAAGTATTTTGATAGGTGTAAAGTAGACTTCTTTATAGGTATGGTTTAAAACTAGAAGAGTTATATCCAAGGGGGTTTGATCTAAGGTGGTTTTATCAAACCCTCTTCAATTGGAATCCTTTAAATGGACTTTTCAAGGCTTAAATCATTATATTTTCTAAAAATATGTGATTTTAGCAAAAATCAGGATGTCCCAAAAAGTGTAAACCACTATTGTGTGATCACCCTAAAAGTGTGAAAAGGGGATACTTTTTTCTACACTATAAATGATTATTGAGGAGGGGAAATGAGATAGAATATATAGGATGTAGGGAGGAGGCTGCAAAGGATGCTAGGAGAATAAGAGAGATATTAATTGCTACTGCAGATGACCATGCCTATATATACTCATCCTAATTTTGTGATGGGTAAAATTTCATTAGGTAAGGGTTCGATTCATTTTAGAAGAAAGTAGAATATGAGATATAGCTTGATAGTGGCAATGTATTATATGTCAAAGCTCTGTTATTTGAGTGAAATCAATTTCTTAAATAATGAACATGATTTGTAAGTTATAAGTGTCATGATCTTTCAAAGAATTATTAAAAAATTTATTTAACTAAAATTTTGAATGGATTCATTTGAGCTATTATATAGAATTTTAATTGCAAAAACAACTTTTATTTTCCCGCTATCAGCCTATATTTCTGTGCAAGGAAGTGTGTCAATTGAAACTATGTTTACCCTATTAAGGGAACACATGGAGTAGTATATGTGTGCTTCTCAAGAGTCTACATTTCAAGGTGAGCCATGTAAGTTTTGTATTAGTTTCCTAGCAGTAGTAGTTAAAAATGGATTTTGCTAGCTCTTTCTTTTAAATTTTTTGCAAGTATGCCATTAGCTAACTAAAGGAGGATACCATCATTAGAATGTATTCTTAGCAAAAATTTGGTTTTGGTTATTTTTTCAAGGAAGGGGTTAAAATTTTGATCTCTAGTAGGAAAATAAGGGATTTGGATTTTTCAATTCATCACATTGTTTCAATTTTTTGCATATCTTTTGACCTATTGAACAATTGCATATTCATTTTTTGAATGACTAATTGTATACCAATTTACTGATATACTTTAAATTGTTGTTGCATATCTTATATTTGGCCATTTGTATGAGTTTTCATGAGTTAATTATATTTGAGGGTGGAATGGAAACCATTCAGTTAGTTTTGTGTTGAAGTTTTTATGAGCTCTCAATATATATATATATTGTTAGTGTATAGTCAGTGTATACTTCAATGCTTGCTACACATAGGCTGACCTAAGCCTAGTTAGGCATTCATTGTGCAAGTTGTATGACTCATTAGGATTCTTGGATATTTTCCTAATGAGTTGCCCAACTAATTTATAGACTGAAGAGGTGTTGATGCACATCAACACCTCATGCTTGGATATTTCTCCTTTATAAGTTGACCCATGACTTTCTAATACTTTAGGTTGATTTTATGCATTCTATATCCACCATGCTTGTTCAAAATCTCTATCATTGCTAGTTTTTTTATGTTATTAGAGCCACTCAAGATTTTAGCAAGTAGTAAAGGTGAAACAGATAGTTTGTTTTTTGACCAATTCATTTCCCCTATTTGTTTTTTATTATTTGTAGGTTGAGAATCATTCAATGGAGGGGTATGTATAGGATCATGATGGGCCAAAAAGTGGCAATATGATGGGTATGTGTAGCATATGTGGCTGACAACTTTTTTTTACCCAAAATTGATGAAACGAAAAGGGTTTT
>VDFB02208741.1:0-13562 GCA_007258455.2 Sequoia sempervirens | reverse complement strand
GGGATGATGGAGATGATGGGGATGAGGAGAGGTAGCAGAGGTTGGATAGTCTGGGCAGAGCACAGATTCTTTGGCGAGCCAGATCTGGTGGTAGACCTCGGACAGTGATTAGAGTGTCATCCTCGTCTCAACAGGCATAGATAGATGCTAGAAGTCAGTCGCAGACTTTCAGGGCAGCGAGGCACAAGCTGCGAGAACCCGGCTAGCTTCGGGCTTCGAGTGTGATAGTGCAGTTACAGGCACAGCTTGCACAGGCCTAGACACAGATACAAGCTCAGGCACAGGCATAGGTTCAGGCACAGGCACAGGTTCTGGCTCAGATGCCCGCTCCAGATTCCCAGGTGGCACAGTTGGTAGCAGAGAGGGATGCCCTTAGACGGCGGGCACTGGAGGCCGAGGGTGTGGCTCAGAGACTTATGGGTACCGTAGAGAGTACCTCATTACGGGAGGCCATTGCGGAGGGATTTGAGGCAGCCAGAGAGGCCGAGTACTACAGAGTTCGATATGAGGAGCTATGCCCTCCCGAGCGGCGAGAGCCTTATCCCAGATCTCATAGCAGGACCAGGACCCGATCACAGACATCAACACATGGCAAAGAGGTTACAGGGCCTCGACAAGATCCTAATGCAGGGACTAGTGGCAGGCCACCTCCTTCCAGACTAGCTCCTTCAGGGGCATCCACTAGCTAGTTGTTTTGGGACTGATATATTTTTGGCACATATGCAGGGCATGTCTATTGATTTTTGATCATGTCTTATGTATTATGTTTTGAACCCTTTAGCTTCATTGGACATTTGACACTTGTATTATTTTGATGAGCGATGATATGCAGCGGCGATGGTTTTTGATGATGATATGCATTTTGTGATGTGATATGGATGTTGTATGTATGATATGAGATGGATTTTGATATGTTTTTGTTATTGTTTTTGTGGACTAATCATTATGATGCAGGATGATTTAATGATATGATGTGAATGCAATGATTTGCGATGATGTATATATGTGAGATGTTGATTTTTGAATTTTTCAATGTATGAAATGCATCATGAAATTGTGATATGAAAATGATAGATAATGAATGTGATACAAATAATGATAATGATGAAAAATATAAATGATATATTTGATAATATTTATGTCATGGTAATATGATGATGAAATGATAATAATGTGGAATGGTAATGAAATGATATGAGATGATGATGATAATTAATAACAAATAACAAATGATAAATGATAATGATAAAAGGATTGGATGATAAATGAAAATGGTAATGAGAACGATAATGGTAAATGATAGTGATGGAATAATAATGAATAATAAATGATATGGTAATGATAAAATGATAAAGATAAAAAAATGAATGAATGAGGATAAATGATAATGATAATGAGAATGGTAAAAGAATGATAAAAATGAATGAAATAATAATGATAAAAATGAATGGAATGGGAATGATAAAATGAATGATAAAATGAATAGAATGAAAATGATAAATGATAACGAAGGATAAATAATAATGATAAAATGAATGAAAGACATGATAAGTGATAAATGATGATGATGAAAAATGAATGAATGAAATGATAAATGATAAAAATGACTGAAATGATAATGATAAAAATGAATGGAATGGGAATGATAAAATGAATGAATGAAAAAGACAAGGATAATGATAAAAATGAATGATAAAATGAATAGAATGAAAATGATAAATGATAACGAAGGATAAATAATAATGATAAAATGAATGAAATACATGATAAGTGATAAATGATGATGATAAATGAGAATGAAATGATAAACGATAATGATAAAAATGAAGTGATAAAATGAATGAAATGACAAATAATAAATGAGAATGAAATGATAAATGATAATGCTAAAAATGATAAATGAGAATGAAATGATAAACGATAGTGATAAAAATGAAATGATAAAATGAATGAGATGGTGAATTGATGAGAAAATGAATCAACTGTCCAAATTTCCTCCACAAAAAGCTCAAAACTACATGACAACCGTTTAATGCTTTCATTTCAACCTTTCAAAACACTGATGTGAATCCAACATGCAGATATATACAATGATCTAACAAATATGCAACTACATGAAACTAACCAGTTTGTTGAGCCTGTTATAAGCCTTCTTGAATCATCATAGAACGTTTTTAAAATGTTGGAAGTATGTACAAGCATCAGAGGGGAAATTAGCGCCAATGATGACTAGAGTACAACTTTCATGAATTTTGATATAGCAAGCGAACACAAGCATTGAGGTATAATTGAACCGAGATGACCTAAGCATTTCTTGCATAAACAGACAAAGATTAACCACCCTTCTGATGCAAATGTGGAACTGTCATCGATGATATTGCTTTGGTAATCATGTCCTGTGACATATGTGCATCAGATTGACCGTTAACCTCAAGACTGCTGACAAAGAAAAATCATTCTCGTTATTTGCCACTCTAGTTCGGTACATCATTGAGTGTGCTCCAGAGTAATGATATCGAAAATCAAACAACTTTTGTTCAAAATATAATACTGTTATTTCATATATTATTTAGATTTTTGGATCATCCAATAGACAATGATATGATATCTGCTGGAAAGTGTTTCATGATAAGGCTCGATGATCGGATAAGTTTTTGCGTGGGTGGGTTGTTTGCATGATTGGATCCTTTGTCATAGTCTAGCTGTTTTAGTATGCTCTGAAAGTTAAGTGCCCCCAGTTTAGTTTTTTCCCTGTTTATTGACACAACTTGCGGAAAGGAATATGTACAATAATCGAGCCATGGTAAGACGTTTTATCACTCTGGGAAAAATGACGGTAGGATGATGCGATTATAACCCTAAGATGCGGAAAAGGATGCGGAAAAAAGAAAATCTAAAAAGCCAAAGTGCAAAACAGGAACTAATAGATGGAGAGGTACAGATAGCGTCTGTTTGCCAGATTTTCACTTTCTGTATTTATTGCATTTTTCTAATTTCTTTTTGATTTTTTTGTATTTTTCGGTCAATAGACTGCCTGTTTGCCAGGTTTTCACCCTATGACATTTTTTTTTGATTTTTTTGTATTTTTTATAAATACCATTTGCATTTGCAGGAGTTTCACCCTATGACATTTTTGATTTTTTTGTATTTTTCCATTTGTTTTGAATTTTTTGGGGACTTTTACAGCATTTTTTGTATTTCAGGACTTTTTCTACTATTTTTTGTATTTTCTTGAGGACTTTTTTCTCACATTTTTGTGACACCAGGACTTTTTCTCTTTGTTTTGTATTTCTTGAGGGACTTTTACTGTTTTGTATTTCTTTAGGACTTTTCTGCTTTGTTTTGTATTTCTTAGGACTATTTACTGTTTGTTTTGTATTTCTTGAGGACTTTTTTCTTTGTTTTTAGTATTTCTTGAGTTTTTCTGCTTTGTTTTGTATTTCTTGAGTTTTTTCTGATTTTTTTTGTATTTTTGAAATGTTTGATTTTTTGGAGTTTGAGTTTTTCACTATTTTTGAATTTTTCAAGACTTTTCTCTGTTTTGTATTTCTTGGGGACTTTTCTCTTGTTTTATTTCTTGAGGACTTTTTCTGACTTAAACATAATATTTCTTAAGATGCATGATGTTGATGGGTTCATCAAACAGGTCTCCTTCTAGCATTGATAACTTGTATGCTCCCGAACCGTAGACTGCAATAACCACATAAGGGCCTAGCCAATTTGGTTCAAACTTTCCTTTCTTTTCTCTGTCTTGTTGATTGTGCGGGTTCTCTTTCAGAACTAGATCACCCACCTGAAAGGTACGTGGCTTTACTTTTTGATTATAGCTACGAGACATCATCTGTTGGTATGCTTTCAAATGGTCAGCTGCTCTCTGTCTCTTTTCATCTAAAAGTTCTAACTCTTGTAGTCAGAAAACTCTGTATTCATCATCTTTTATGAGACCTTTCAGGGATACCCTTACTGAAGGTATTTCAACCTCTAAAGGCAATATGGCTTCTGCTCCATAGACAAGGGAAAAAGGCGTTGCTCCTGTTGGCGTTTGGACACTAGTTCTGTAAGCCCACAAGGCAGGATTGAGTTGAACATGCCAATCTTTCCCTGAATCATTTACTGTCTTCTTCAAAATCTTTAGTATAGTCTTGTTTGAGGCCTCCGCTTGGCCATTCCCTTGTGGATAGTAAGGCGTTGAATATCTGTGTTGAATATGGAATCTTTCACAAAGTTCATCAACATCCTGATTCTTGAAAGGTCGACCATTATCTGTAATAATAGCATTAGGAATACCATATCGACAAATAATGTAGTTGAGTATGAAGGATGAAATTTGTTTTCCGGTGACTTTAGAGAGAGGTACTGCCTCAATCCACTTAGTGAAATGTTTTGTCGCCGTGATGATGAACTTATGCCCATTTGAGGATGAAGGATGAATTTTCCCTACTAGATCTAACCCCCATTGAGAAAATGGCCAAGTTGGTGTGAATGAGTGAAGTTCTTGTGCAGCAGCATGAATAAGATTCCCATGAATCTGACATTTTGAGCATGTTTTAACAAAAGTGAATGATTCCCTCTCCATTGTAGGCCAGTAGTAACCCATTCTAATCAATTTTTTGGATAAGGTTAGTCCACTCGAATGAGTACCACAAATTCCCCCATGAACTTCTTGTAAAGCTTTATCGGATTCGTCACGTTCAAGACATCGAAGTAAAGTACCATCAAGACCGCGGCGGTAAAGGGTATCAGCGATAAGGGTATAGCGAGAGGATTGTAGGATAAAGTTTCATTTTTTGTTACGGGATAAATCAGGTGGTAAAATGTCATCTTTTTGGTATGCATAAATTTTACCATACCAAGGGGAATCGGATCCTATCAAGTGGCGGATAATTTGGCTTTCGGGTGTGTCATAAGTAGGTGTAAATAATTGTTCCACTAGAAATTCATAGCGAGTCTACTTTTCTGGGAGTTGTACCAATGATGCGATCGTAGCCATAGCATCAGCTGCTTTGTTATCAATCCTTGGAATTTGTGTGAACTGAATGTCCACAAAGTACTTTTTGAAGTCATCGATCATCTTTTTGTATGGCAACAACTTGTCATCTTTAGTCTGATAATCGTTATTGATTTGATTAATAACTAGTTGTGAGTCACCATAAACTTGTAGCTCGGTAATCCTCCATTCCAATGCTGTCTTTAGTCCAGTGATGAGTGCTTCATATTCGGCTATGTTATTGGTGCATGGAAACATTAGCCTATATGACCGAGGAATGGTATGTCCTTGAGGGGTGACAAAGAGAATTCTTGCCCCCGATCCATGTTGAGTAAAAGAACCATCGAAGTATAAGGACCATAGCTACTTAGAGTCTGCTGTGAAAACATCAGCATCTGGAAACTCAATGTGTAAGGGGTGCTTTGTTTGTAGAGGAGCGTCTGCTAGTTGATCAGCAATAACTTGTCCTTTGATTGCTTTGCGATCAACGTAGTGGATGTCAAACTCACTCAAAATCATGACCCATTTTGCTAACCTTCCTGTTAGTGATGCTTTACTTAGTAGATACTTGAGTGGATCAATTTTTGAAACAAGATTGATTGTATGAGTTAGCATGTAATGTCAGAATTTCTGTGAAGCAAAGACTACTGCTAAACAAGCCTTCTCAATGAAAGTGTAGTTAAGTTCATGACTTGTCAGTGTTCTGCTAATGTAATAGATTGCACGTTCTTTTCCTTCACGGTCTTCTTGTGCTAATAATGCTCCCAAGGATGTCTCGGTTGCAACAATGTACAGGATCAATGGTTTGTCTGGATTTGGTGGTACGAGAACTGGTGGGTTCATCAGGTACTGCTTGATTTGTTGAAATGCCATTTCACATTTGTCATCCCATCTAAAAGGAACATTCTTATGTAGGAGATGTGTGAACGGTAGACTTTTGTCAGCCAATTGTGCAATGAATCTCCTGATGGACTGAAGTCGTCCTTGTAATGATCTCAATTGACTGATGTTCTTTGGAGGAGGCATCTTCATGATTTCCTGAACTTTAGCAGGATCTACTTCAATTCCCTTTTCTGAAATGATATATCCTAAAAGTTTTCCAGACGTGACCCCGAAAACACATTTCTTAGGATTTAGGCGAACCTTGAATTTTTCTAATCTGGTAAATATTTTAGACAGTATCTCCAAGTTTCCTTCTCTGGTGCATGATTTTTCCAATATGTCATCTACATAATCTTCCATGAATGTGTGCATCATGTCATGAAAGATCGTAGTCATAGCTCTTTGATAAGTAGCCCCAGCATTCTTTAAGCCGAAAGGCATGACATTCCAACAGTACGTTCCCCATGGACAAGTGAAAGCTGTTTTCTCTTGGTCTTCTGGTGCAATCTTGATTTGGTTGTAACCAGAGAAACCATCCATTAATGAATACATGGCATGGCCGGCTGTTAAATCAACTATAGTGTCAATGCTTGGAACCGGAAAGTCATCCTTAGGGCAAGCTTTGTTAAGATCTCTGAAATCAGTGCATACTCTGATGCGTTTATCTGGCTTTGCTACTGGTACAATATTGGAGATCCATTCTGCATAGGCAATTGATCTTATAAAGCCTGCATCTAGGAGCTTCTTGAGTTCTTCTTTAACCAGTAGTGCAACATGAGGATGCATCTTTCTGAGTTTTTGTTTCACTGGCTTAGCTCCTGGTTTGATAGACAAATGATGCATTATGAGATTAGGGTCAAGACCTGGCATGTCTGCATAGGACCAAGCAAAATTAACTTGATTTTCTTTGAGAAAGTTCATGAACTCTGGGATTTCTTTATCTGTCATTGATTCAGCTAGCTGTAGAATCCTTGGATTATCTATAGTTGCAATATTGATTTCCTTTGTAGGCTCGATCAAGATGGGTGATCGCTCATGATAGTGCTCGGGAGAGTGTCAAGAGTCCCATCAGCTGGTGCCTTAAAAAGGTTTTCACCATCTGATACGCTCTTTATTTTATCTTTTGTTTGATCTAGTACTGCCAGATTCTGGTTTTCACCACTAGATCGTTTTTCTTTATTTTCATTTTTGCAGCTAGGAGACTTGACACTCTCCTGATTAAAGACTTCATACCGAAAATTGCTAGTGGAACAATCATTTACATCATCGGCGGAAAGGAAGTTTATGATAGCTTCGTCATTTGGAAAAATAGGTATATCAATAGGTTCGGTTAGATCCCAGTCAATGAGATCAGGATGGATTAAAGGTAACAAGTCATTTGGTCATGTGAAATCGGCGATGGTTAGGGTCAAGACAGAGTTATCGGTAGGATCCGAGGTATGAGGTAGGTCAATGATGGTACTATTCTCCTGATAGTCTTGTTCATTAAAATCTGACTCAGTATCACTAGACTCATAGTTGCTTTGTGGTTCAGATTCTTGTGGTTGGGACCCTGAACCTTTTCCTTTGATTAAAGTGGGCGTATACTTGTGTATGACATCTACCTCTTTGTCCCTCCAAAATTCATCATTGTGGATGGTATCCCATTCATATTCAGCAGAATCTGTATCAGAGTTATTTTCTATGAAATTCAGGATTGATGCCAAACATGCCTCTTTCTTATTGGAACCTTCTTGCAGTGTAAAAACATTACCTTGTGATTGTTTGGATGAGGTAGCGTCATAGCCTAGTCCAGTTTTATCATATGCAGCAAGCCCTAGGAGATGGATAGGCTCAACTACGCCTTCTTTTCTTTTTCCAAGAGGACCATTGTCATATCCCATCTTTTGCATGATGGAATACCCTTTTCCATATTGATCTGTTGGTAAGGTGACATTTAGAACTGTTTCCTCTTCATCGTTATAGAGCCAATCCAGAATTGCCGTATCCTCAGGGTCTCCCATGGGAAATTTTTCTTTGATAAATTGTCCATTGAACTTGGTAGTTGGCTCTGTTTGTATTTGTGCTGATGTTGATGCTGCTGATATCTATTGTTGTGTAATAGAAGGTTGTCCATGTGATCGAGGAGATATGGGTAGATTAGCAAGGCAGAGAGACTATTCCCCAACTCCACTTTCCTTGAACTGCAGTTTCTTGTCAAAGCTTTTGGCTAATTGACTGATTTGTGTATCATGCTTAGGAGAAGTATTAGCAAGTGCTTCTCGATTGTTTGGAACCAAAGTATCCTGATGGGCTTTGACATTGGCACAAGTTTGGGTGTTTGAATTATCAATTGGTATAGTGATTTCCTGTCCATCATATGGAAACTTAAGACATTGATGGTAAGTGGATGGAACAGCTTGCATTTCATGAATCCAAGGACGACCCAACAAGATGTTGTATGCAAGATCCCGGTCTAGAACTTGACAAAAGGTATTTTTGATAACAGGTCCCACTCTGATTGGTAGCATGATTAGACCTTTAGACGTTCTTTCATCATCATCATAGGATTTTATGGTAATCTACCTCCTAGGATCAATGGAGTCCTCTGCAAATCCTAATGCTTGAACCACTTTCAAGGTACATATATTTAAACCAGCCCCTCCATCTATTAGGTCACATTTAACACGGAACTTATGGATCATGACCTCTAAGTATAATGATGAATTGTGGGGATGAGTCATGGAAACATCATCTTTGTCTAAAAATGAGACATGTAAGTGAGGAAAAATGTCCTACCATGGCTTAAAATCGGTTGACATCCAAATCCGTGGATACAGTTGTTTCAAAAAGGGCCTTGTCTAAAATTTCCTTATGTGCAGGGGAAATCTTCAGGAGTTCTAAAATGGAGATTTGAGCTGGAGTTTTTCGAAGTTGGTTAACTAAGTCATATTGATGTTGAGGGAAGGTCTCAGTGGATTTTGAAGAGGTACCCTTCAAGACAACTTTAGCTTGTGCTCTCATTGTGACATTCACTTGTCCATTGTCTACTTTCTCCTTGATTTTTATAACATTGACTCGCTCATCGTCCATATAGAGGTGACAGATTACATTGTCATCAAGTTGGTTCACATTTTTGTCAGAAGACTCTCCCTTTTGATAATTCGGTAAAGGGTTGCGAAATGCTTGGTGATCTTCGTTGGATTTTTGTTGTCCTTCTACTGTGATGATACCTTTGTCAATTAGGTCTTGAATAGCATGCTTCAAAGCTTGACAGTTGTTTGTACGATGACCTCCGCACCTATGATAGTCACAATAATAAGCTTCATTCCATGATGGAGGTTTTACACTGGGTTCATAATTGCGTTGAGGTGGCAAAGTAAGGACATTTTTTTCCATAACCTCTTTGAAAGCAGATTCCAAGGATTGTCCTAGTGGAGTGAAAGTTCTTCTATTAGAGAAGAATGAAAAGCGTTGTGGGTTCATGTTTGAGGTATTCCCTAAGGTGTTGTTGTTGTTGTTTCCCCGGTAGTTTTGGTTGTTGACAGTCCCCTGATTGTTGTTCGTTGGAGGGGGATGATTGTTTCCTGGATTCACAACTGAATTGACATTGTTGTAATTATTGTTACGAGTAGTATTTGGAGTGCTCAGAACAAATGGCCTAGTCGTGATATGATTTGCATCTACAACACCATCGTTTACAATGTTCTTGTTGCGGGTCCAAAATTTAGACTTGTCTTGATTGTTGTAATGGTTAGATGAGCTAGGATTGTCCCTGTCAAGTTTTATTGTCCCTCTTTTGACCAATGCACTTTCGATGGTGATGGCATCCTCAATCAATTTCTCAAAGGAGGGTGGACAATGTAGATTTAAGTGATAGCTCATTTCTGAGTTGAGGCTATTGATGAAAGTAACCATTTTTTCCTTTTTAGGGACATGCCGTGGGTACCTAGCGAACATTCTTCTCCATCTTTGAAGAAAGGTAGTGAAAGGTTCACCAGGTTTTTGCGCAACTTTGCAAAGATCAATCATGGTGATTTGGTGTTGAATGTTGTAGGCGTATTGTGTTATGAACAAATTGATCAATTCCTCAAATGTTTGAACAGGAGGTGTAATCTTAGATAACCATTCCATAGAGTTAACTCCAAGGCTCCGAGGGAATAATCACAATAAATAAGTATCCTCGTGGGCGAATTCCAATGTCATGTTTTGGAAGTCTCTAACATGGTCAATTGGATCCGATTTCCCATTATAACGATCAAATTTGGGAATTTCACAATGTTTAGGAAATGGAATCATGTTGAGACTTCTATCAAAAGGATAAGGACATATGTCATCAAGAGTGTATTTGTTTGTTGTGGTCCCCCCTTGTAACTCTTTGACTTGTCCTTGGAGTGCTTTAAACTGTTGTGTAAGAATAGAAAAATCAGATGGGGATGTTTCCTCTTCTTTGCTCTTTAATTTCTCAGTATCAAAATCCTTAGGCAGTTTAGCTCCTTGATCAACTAAGAAGAGAAAATACTTTTCTTTGTCACGTTGTAGAATCTTTTCAAGGGCTTTAAGAAACTTGGGGTCTTGTTCAACCTCTCTAATATGAAGTTCTTGCTCATCATCACTATCTACGGGAGTTTTGTTCATGTCTTTGTTCTTATGAAACAAATTTTCCTCTCTATCAGCCATATTGTCATCACTGAAAAGAGGATTGCGACTCACACTAAAAAGAGGACTATCACGTTCACCTTCTTCTTGAATGTTGTGGGTGGGAGTTTCTTGTTGAGATGTTTCTCCTATTTTGTTGTGTTGAGATCTTGTAAAAATAGGAATATGTAAGAAATCCTAGGATATGATCGAAGGTCACTGGAGGATTTGACTAGGATGCGTTGAGTATTCAATTGAAGGTTGTGGTATATTCTCAAACTCGAGAGGTTGATTAAGATTGTGATGTTGAGATAACGCTAACCTTTGATAATAAGCTTGAGTAGCCAAAGGTTCTACAGCGTAATCGTCGGTGAATCCTCTAATGTAGTCTTGGTACCTATGGAGGAATGTGCGATAATGGAGTAAGACGTCTCGACTCTTATACAAGAATTCTCTGCGATCTAAAGTCCTTTTGTAACTTAAGTTCGTTTTGGGCTTCTTGATCCTATTGAAGACTGATTTCTTGATGAACTTGGTTGATTTCCACTTTCTCAACATGGGAAAGAAATCTCAGAGATTCGGGTATGTGTACAAATTTTCACAGAAACCTAAAAGCGCTATTTTGTTTCCTATATGCGCTGCAGGAAGAGGTATATGCACTGGAGAAAGAGTCAAATGCGCTGCAGAATACCTTGAATGCGCAGAAACAGAGCACAGATGCGCTAAAACAGGTCCTAAATGCGCCGAAAAATAACTCAGATGCGCCATAACAAAGTTTATATGCGCTATAGTTTTTCCTAGATGCGCTAAAACAATTTTCTAAAGACAGTTTTTGACCAATTTCAGCTAAAGTTTTTCATGTTCATTTTTGGATGATCCTTTATCTGAATTAATGTTCTTGAAAACACAGCAAACAGTCTAATTTAATTTGATCGTAACCAAGCACAGAATAAGACAAGCACAACCTAGGTTAGGCCAAGACAATATCCGCTAGACTCCACGTGGGTTTCTCCAACCCCATATCAGTAGTGTGTGAATCCAGAAGCTTGGCTGCACGGGCTCCCCCTTACAATGCACTCTCTTCTCAGGCCAACCAAGCTTCCAACCCCCATGAAACTCCCATGGCGAGCTGATCACCTCTACTACAGACTGCGAAAGTGTGGAAGGCTTCACACCGACCGGTGCTGGACTAGCAGATAGAAGGTTTTTGGCTTTCTAAACAATGGTATTTAGTTCGGGACCCCGTTCGAGTGGCCATACATGGGGCAAGAGATTAATCACCATTAAGGTGGAACTCCAGCCTGAAGAGGTTAAGCTCAACAGGTTTAAGGGAGTACAACTCCGTCCGTATGACACATCCGCACAAGCAACCTTTTAGGTTTTCCCTTAAGATTTACATTTATATACTGGTTGGGGGTAGCTTGGCTTTAGCTCTGTTGCCAGTTTGAGTCACGTTGGGGTGATGAAATCCCAGGGCAAGCCCAATTTCTAGAGTCAATAACGTTTCTCTTGCACCGAGGATGCACAAATCGCCAAGAGAGGATGCCGATTATCAAGTCGAGGGTTACCGCGAGGGGAAAAGTGGAGTGCAGTTTTACGATCACCTAGTTTGCACGGGGTAGAGAGCATAATCACCTACCACTTTCCAAGCCACCCGGTCAAAAAGAGTAGACAGGTTCATTTTAGGTGCACCAAAATCAAAAGTGATTTAATCTAAGTGAAGATTTTGATTCACAACAGACATGGGGTTCATTTTAACTGCGTGATAAAGGTGTGGTGGCTACCCTAGATTGATTCATTTTAAATCCAGCAAGAAAGAAAGAAAGAAATTTTGTCTGCGGAAGGCGTCAGACTCAGAATCCCTGTTACAACTCAGACACGAAACTCTGTCACCCAGATGTACGAAAACAGAACCCAAATGCGTAACTCTATTCCCCAGATGCGCGAAAATAGAACCCAAATGCGCAACTCTGTTACCCAGATGCGTGAAAACAGAACCTATATCGTATGAAATCTAAATGCAATTTTTTTTTAAAATTTTTTCTGAAACATATTTGAATGTGCTAAAGAAAGTCCTATATGCGGTAACTAAACCCCTATATGCTCTGCAGAAATTCCCAGATGCGCCACTCTGTTTCCCAGATACGCTGTAGAAATGCCCAGATGCGCCGAAACAGTCTTCAAATGCGCCAAAGTACCTGCAAAAAGAAGAAAAAAATTGGATTCCCCAGATGCACTGTCGGATGCCAGAAAACCTGCAAGAAAACCTGCAAGAAAGAAGTCTAAAATGGGGGCATAGGCCCCACGGTGGGCGCCATTTAATGTGTGATTGAAAAATAAATGCGTAATAGATTTGAAATAAATATTCAAACACACCAATAAGATATTATATCAAAATATAATATAAAAGTAAAGAAATGCAAACTCAGTATTCTGCTTCGATTGTCGTCCTATTGTCCTCTATCTTCAGTGTTTTTGTCGATTCCAGCTTTTGTTCTCAGATTGTAGGCTAGGCTCAACAAAAACATCTTCCTAAAGAGCGAGATTTTGATATGATGTGTGATGTAAGATTAAGCTATATTAATGATTTGAACTAATAAGCTTGAAATAGCATGATGCTATGATAAATGAATACTAAATGAATTAAATCATGAACTCTAATTAATTGCCTATTACCAATGCTTGGATTCACATAGGTATTTATAGAGTTTTCTGAATGATTTTGATTGGCTGTCTCGATTAACGGTTGTGATAATTCATGGCAGATCGAATGGCTGAAGAAATATGAAACTGAAGAGAAAATAGAAGAAAACTTGAAAACAAGATTTTCTATTTCTTTGGCGAAAAAGAGGAAAAAAGATAAGAAGATAAGAAATCATCTTCTTAAAAGAATAAAAGAAAGATTTAAAGTTGATAAATAATCAATTATTTATTTGTGAAGGACATTCAGCTTTTCTTAATTAAATAAAATATTTAATTAAGCTTTTAAAAGCAGAAGAAAGCTTGTGATAAGAAAAGAGCTTTAATCATGTTTTATTGAAAAAAGTAGAATATCTCATAATTAAATAAAATATTT
>VDFB02208740.1:0-14153 GCA_007258455.2 Sequoia sempervirens | reverse complement strand
AGAATCTATAAAAAAAATGTCACAAATATCATCTTCAAACTCCTCATGGTTTAGCAGCTATAGGTGCCTGAATGTGAAGATTTAGTTAAAAAAATTCAATTCAATGTCTAGTTTGGCCAAAAATTATAAACCAGTATTATGGGATCACCCTAGACTTAGTCATTTTTCTATGTAGTTTTATCAAACTTTGGGTTTCGGTGATAAGCCTTACACCTTGACTTAACTGCTGAGATGAAAGATGCATTTAAGAACTGCAAACCTTGGCACCTAAAAGGATGGAAGACGGTACATGGCTGGAAAGAGGAATGAACTTTGATTTTCGATGAATTGTAGACATCCAACATGCAGTTGAGGAGACTTTAAGCTATCAATAGAAATAATTCAAGAATCCCTTTGATGGGCCAACAATGTGGTGACAATAATGAACCATTTTGGAGACATGGATGGTTTGGTGGAAGGACTTGTGGAGTCTTCCCAATATTGCAATGGAGGAGTTATCATAGAGGCCTGGAAATTTCAAAGAGAAGGGTTTGAGATCCCCTTGAAATACTGACAGTGAATGTTGTAAATAATTTTTCATTTTAGGTAGAGCTTGAGTTGGGGTCCTAGAGAAATTTTGATGGTGGGAAATTTGAATGGGAATGTTAAGTGGTCAACGGTGGTGGATGGAAAATAAGATCATGACATATGGTGAAATGTTATTCAAAAATTCCACATCATTGTTGTGGAATACATAATCATTGGCTAGATCAGTTGATTGTGTTGATGATGAGATAAATGTCTAGTGGTTTCAAATACTTAATGGACGACAATGGGTACCATGACATGGAGGTTAAGGCCAACCTAGAAAATGAGAATATATATCAAAAATGGAAGGAAAGTAGAACACAACTAAGGGAGAGAGGTGATACAATGACACACGGTGAAGCGATAGGAAGGAGGTAGAAGGTGAGGGTCAATTGCTTGCTAGAGAATGAAGAACTGAAGGTGAAAGCTTAGATCTACATTTCGACAGATGAATGTAATAATATGCCCATAAGAATGCATGTAAGACTATAATATGCATTTCCATTTTTGAATAATACAATCCCTTGCATTCTCTTGCATAGTTTTCTATGCAACCCAGTATGTTTTTGTGAGTTTCTATCTATAATGGGAGTACCCTTCATCAGAGAAGCTTTAAATCCATACTTAACATAAAATTATATCCTATTAGGAGTCAGGTTTGAGGTATAGCCCTTATTAATAAAAAAATTAAATAGGAGACTCCCTAATGCCTTGGTCTCATATTGTAATGGATAATATTATTCATCATAAATTGAGCATCGAGCTTACCTTATGACTCATATCAAAAAAACTTATAGGTATAATGATCCCTTCTATCTTGATCTCTTTCACAAATCATGGTATAAGATATCAGGAATCAAGCATCAAAATAAATACTTCAGTCTTATTAATAATAACTTTAACTTTGTAGATGGAAACCTCTTGATACCAAGACACATTGTCTATCAAAGATTAGGATAACCTCTTACCTTCTATCATAGATAATAAATCCCAAGGTATCTTGAACTAACTTCCCAATGAATATGAATTGGAGTGAATTTTGAATTGATCACCAAAATGATTTTGTAGCTCCTATCTAAAGCTATAGAAATGAGGAAAGGGTATAACTCCCCATGGTCGAAAAAAAAAAAATGATGCAAATTATCTATGTTTGAAGATTGGGAGTCAAGGATAAATTCTTCACTTGTTCACTAAAATCCATATCTATTAGGAAGGAAATCTAATCACCAATGCTTGAAATATTTAATCATTTTCATGCAATAAATCTAGAGTTCGGGATCAAATAGAATTTGATAGTAATGTTGAAACTTGTCATATGATAAGGTTAAATACCAATTATCGATGCCCAAAATATTTAGTAATATTTGAAGTGAGGCACCAAAGATCAAGGATCAAGAAGGACCCTATACTTATGCCTGATTGGCATAAGGTCATCAAATAGTCTAATACTTCGATGGGTTCTAGTAATTTATCTATAAACAACCTCGATCAACACAACAATATTGAGGAGGAGTCGACAAGGCCCTATAAACACAAGTGAAAAATTATGAACACATTGTAGAACACAACATAAATGGAGGGTTGAATCAAACACAAAAGAAAAATGAGAGGAACAACATAGGGCATGGAACAAGTGCCACAAAAATAATAAAAACCTAGGAAGGGGCATACTACAAACAATAAACATAAAATAGTAGTAATGATAAAATACATGAACAAAAATGAGAGAAGAACCAAAGACCACAAGATCAAGAAAATAAATGAACACAAGAACCAAATATAGAAGCAAGAACAAAACTATAGATACTATAGCACACAAACACACAAGCCACAAGAACATAGAGAATGCGCAATCACTTCAAAGAATGAGAGAAAAGTGACTATCAAAATGATTCGATGAACAATAAAAACCTACTTGATTTGCATGCCAAAGTTCACAATCGATGTATATTTGAAGAGTAAATGCAGTGCTAGGTGGTAGGTGAGTTTATTAGATGCTTCCTACATTAGGGATTGGGGATCAAGTTTCTAGCTTGAGGCATGTTGAAAAGAAAAACCCTGATACTTGATAGTGATGAGCTCATCAGAAGAAGAAAGGGACACATCAAGGGTCAAGGATCACATGAGTATCACACAAAGAAGGAAAACCTCAAAATACTAAAAAAGAAAAGAGAATGACCAAGAAAAGAAAACACAAGGAAAAACAAGAAAATCAGAAAGGGGGCCCCCATTTGGCAAGCCAAAATGGGGCATGAGTGCAAGAAACAATAAAAGAAACATGGGGTTATCATCAAATATTGCAATAGGTGAATAAGGGTGTAACAAAATGCAAATAGGAAGATGTAAAGGCTCATCACCAAGGATTATTTCAAGCAAACAAGGGCATGCTTTTAGTTTTTACTCTTATAAAGACATGATTTTGAATTTTTATATCTCTAAGGAAACAAGGAAGGATTTTTGCAAGCTTTGTCTTCTTATGAGGTTCTAAGACTTACTACTAATTTTTTCATATTGAGATGTATGGAAGAGATTCTACTCATAACCCTAATATAATACTCATTTTGTTCAATATATGGTAGGGATATGCAAAACCAATTCAATCAACACATAATAAATATTTTATTTTTTAAATAAAACCCTAATTTATAACATAGGAATGTTTATTTGAAATAGTTTCTAGATTGTAAACCATAAAATGCCAAATTTAAACCCTAAATAACTATTATAAACCCTAAAATGTCTATTTTAAACCAGATATTTTTTATACTAGAGGTGCCTTTTGATTGATATTCTAAAAAAATATTTGTAATAATGTATATTTTTGAACTCTACAATATCAAATTGAAATGCTAAATAGCTATTATGAACCCTAAAATGTCCAAATTAGGTTTTGAAATATATATTTTGTGATTTATAATCTAGAAACTAGGGTTTCAAGTAGATATTTTAGGGCTTATAATAGTTTATGAGGGTTTCAATTTGATATTTTATAGTTAAAATATAATTGTATAGGGTTTTAATTTAACATTTTAGTGTTAAAAAATATTGTTATATGGGGTTTTATTTTGATATGTTAAGGGTTAAAAATTAGTTGTTTTATGGTTTCAATTAAGAATTTTAGAGTTTTAACATAGTTATTTATGGTTTCCTAAATTTGATATTTTAGGGATGGAATTTTTAAGGGATTCATAATAGTTGTTTTAAGTTTCAATTTGATGTTTGAGTTAAAAATTAGATGTCTAGGGTTTCAATTTTATATTTTAGGGTTAAAATAGTATTTTAGAGTTTCTATTTGATATTTTAGAGTAAAAAATAGTTTTTATGGTTTCAAAATAGTTTTTTAGGGTTTTTATTTGACATTTTATGGCTAAATTTATTCAAGGGTTTCCAATTCAAATTTTAGAGTTAAAGAAAAAATTTAAACAATTTTTTAGAATATCAATCAAAAGTCACTCTTGTTGTTGAAAATGCCTAATAAAATATCAAAATATAGTAGTAACATACATACATGAACATCAACTATAGACCTCTATTTGGAGCCACATGGTGCAATGGGAGGTAAAATTTGACTGAAGATCTATCTTCTTTTCTCACCTCATGAACACAATGGCCAATTATGGGTTACATAAATGCTCTTGTGAAATGTGGAAGAAAAATAATTTTGGTCATTTTTTTATTACTTCTTTTTATAGTAAAATAATACCTTTGTTTGAAGGTATTATTTAATTGTTTTTGAAACAATAAAATAATACCTTCTAATGAAGGTCACCTTTGTTCGAAGGTGTTTGTAGTAAATCCTTCAAATGAAAGCACCTTTCTTCAAGAAAAACCTTCATTTGAAGATGTTTCATATTTCATAGTCCCTCAAGCTGAAAACTAATGTCCCAAGTTTGGGACTCACTATTGTGGGATGACCCACATGTGTTGTGTGCACAAGATGATCAAATTGTATATATGTGATGCATGTTTGAGATGGTAACATTGTGCATATGTGATGTAGGAATGAGTTATTCACATTGTGTATATTGGATGTATCCGTATATTACTCATGTTGTTTGTATGTGATATATGGATAAGCAAGTCACACTATGCATATGTTATGCATCCATGATGAGTTAGTTAAATTGGGTATGTTTGATGTATGCATGAGTTAGATACATTATGAACATGTGTCTTATGCATTAGCTAAAATCTACATGATTTTGTGCATATCCATATGGTAATGTTGGCATTGAAATGTATTTTCTATCATACTATTTTGTATGGATTGAATTGAACACATAATATAAATTAATGGTTTTGATTTTAAAATGGGACTAAAAATATCATATTAGACGAAGGGATGAACTCTCTCTATTTTTGGTATACAAACTACATAGCCTCTAATTCTCAATAAGGAAAAATAGTCAAGGCCATTATAAACAAATCCTTGAGGTGTAGATTTGAGTCTAGGGATGACTCTAATTTTGGGAGCTTATCATATTCAAAGTGAGTATGTAAGCTTGTAGCATACAGTTGGTGGAATGGCTCTAGTTCGTATGATTGAAGCTCACACTTCTAAATTAAATAAATGTTGATTGATTGATTAATTTAGTACGTGAGGTATAAAGAATGATATAGCAATGAAAAATAATAATTATAATAAATGATTATTCTTAAATAAAACTTATAAATTTAATATATAATACATCTATGTGGTCCATATTTTTCAAAAGAATAGACTTGTTGAGAAAATGTCATTATTACATACATTGTGATACGTTCAAGACTCCTTCCTAACAAACCTAAAGTTTATAGTATAATTCTCTAAAGAGCTTTTCTTAATTGTACATCATGATTATTTTATAAATAATTGAGAATAAAATCAGAATTCTTAAAAGATGCAATCTTCAATTATATAAAAATAAATAAAATTATAATATCACTAGAATTCTAAAAATTTCAATTACTGATAACTTGTATAAATTAAAAATTTAGTATTTTGGAACCACTTTTATTTTAAAAATAGCAGCAATCTCAGCAGCAACATAGAACCATTTTAGATATCGGGGCTCCTGTATTACTAGCGAACATTTATTTCATTCCTGTGGCTGATTTTTTTTAATTCATGAACTACTCCTAAAGTAAAAAGAGGAGCTCAAGCACATTGGAATATAACAAATTGAAGCAAAGATATCTGGGCTTCAGTGTAACAGTGAAGGAAACTTAACCCTTCCATGGTTAAGAAAAAGAAATTTTTCTCGTTTATAGGGATTCTCATAAACCATTGGTTGGCCATTCTGAAGTGACCAAAGCCAATATGATGCCCAGGAAAGAAGAAAAGGGTAAAGAAAAATTTATGGGAGAAAACAAAGATCTAAAGCAAAACGAATGTCTCTACATCGAGGAAAGGAATCAAATTATGGCAAATAGTTTGATCTTGGAAGTCTATAAGAGAAACCCAATTCCTGTGATTTGTATCATACGCTGGACCATCCAAAAGTGGAGGTGATCACTAATTGTCTGCTGTGAGTAATTACATATTTTGTTGCCTCGACTCCATTTCCAATTTATTATTAATTTTAGCTTTATTTTTCTTCTTTATCTTTTAATTTAGGATGATTGAAAATGTTTCATATTGCAATCGATTAATTTTAATTCACTTCTTTAATAGAGCTCTGTTACTGTGATTTAGAACAATTTATTTCAATCCATTGCCTTGTGAAATACTTGTATTATATTGTGGATGGTCTTGTGCTTTGTACCTCTCATTTATATGACTGTTAAAGTGTTGGTATGTTTATTTTGGCATCAGAATTCACCATGGTAATTTATTTGGCCGGAGAAAATTCATGTCGACAATTCACCAGGAAAAATTCACCCCATGACAAATTTACCACCAGCAATTCCTGCCACGCGGAAAATTGATGCAAACTTTAATGTATTTGGTGCACCACGGCTGTGAGTGCCCTGAGCAATATTCCCTCCTTGAGTAATTTGTCATGATGATGGATTTTCCTGCGGTGGTGCTGGTGATGAATTTTTCTTGAATAATTGCTGGCAGTGAATTTTCACTAGAGCGTCACTTCATCTATAAGATTTAGTAAAGGAGTCCAGGTCCGGTTTTAATAATCTAGCTGCTCTATTAGATTAGCTAAAACTTAGTACTCTTTGTCTAATCTTAAAAATACTATATTAGGATTTTTTAAAAACAAGAAGAATCAATATTTGATGGGTTCTAGGAAATGAAATATACTTATGTACATGGTGAATTGTTGACAGCGAATTTTTTTTTCTATGATGTGAATTTTTATATACCATTGTATATATTAGATCGATAACTCTACATGTACTTTGTTTTTATTAGTAACTAGATTGGCATTTTGATGAGATATAAGCTCATTTCCTTGCTTATTTCTGTAAAAAGAAAAATGCTTTAATAAATTGTAATCCTTCAATAGTAAAAAATAATGATCTTTTAATCCTGAACAACTGCATTCTTTCCACAGACTTTATCAATCCCAGGGTGAAATGGCAGGAGAGAAAACAATAAAACAGCTGTAAAAGGATGGTACGTAGACTTAGCAGATTCAGAACAGCTTGACTTATGGTTAGAAGATGTGACGGGCAGGTTTGATAAGGCATTTGATTATTCAGGAAAGCTTTCTTCTGTGTCGATAAACAGAGTGCCCATGTATCTCAAGGGTTTAAACACAGATGCATATGAGCCTCGGGTGGTCTCTTTGGGACTTTTTCACCACAAGATATGTCACCCACTCTCTGAAATAGAGTTATACAAAGTAAATGCCGTAAATCGATCATTGAAAAGGCTCCCTCGAGACCAGCAGGACGCACGCTTTCTAGTGGAAGGACTGCAACCCTTGGTTCCACAAATTAAAGCAAGCTATGAAGGAAAAGAAGAGTGTGAGGAAAAAGTCCTTGCGTGGCTATTCACTCTAGATGGATGCTTCATTCTAGAGACTCTCAGGCTTCTCAGCGATGAATCGCAATGGAACCTCAATGTTGATTCACAATGGAATCTGGATCCTGTTTTTAATAGAAACAGGGTCCAGTCCTGTCAATTTGATATCCTCACTGATCTCCTCATGCTTGAAAATCAGGTTCCCATGATCGTCCTCATTAAGCTCTTGGAAATGGAGGAACACTTAAACGAGGAGACAGCGATAACAGAGCTGCTTAGAATGATTTGCGATGGTATAATTGCCTTGGCTCACCCTTTCTCATATCATCTGCAGCCAAAATCAGGGGAATCACCAACAGAGCACAAAGAACGTGAGGCGAAATTGAAAGAAGAACTGAAATCAAAGTATAAAGATCTGAAGCCATACGATCACATTTTCAGCTTTTTTCATGATTTTATGGTGTATGAGTCCAAGAGTGCCCCTGAAGGGAAAAAGATAGAGGATATTTTTGTTACTCTACCAGAGGGACATAAAACACCTCATAATCGTAAAAAGGAGTACCTCATGTCTTCTGCGACAGAGTTATTCGACAACGGAATGAAGTTTAAGTCGTACGAGGGAGTTCCATCCGCCAAGTCCCTCCGTTTCGACAAAGAGAAAAAGACTCTGTTTCTTCCTGTGATATGGCTATCTAATGCTACAGAGCTGATCTTCAGGAATCTCATGGCTGTGGACATTTGCCAACAAAAAGAACTCACCATTATTTCAGAGTATGTGTTTCTGATGAATAGTTTGATCCAGTCTGAGAAGGACGTGGTTTTGCTTAGGAAGAAGGGAATAATTCAGAGCTCCGTTGGAACTGATAAGGAAGCGAGTGATATGTTCAACGGTCTGTGCCAAGGGGTTAACTTCAACTTTGCTGATTATGATGAGTTTTATGAATTGAAGTCTGCTGTTAATGAATGGTACAAACACCAAGCTATGGTGAGAGTAAGAGGGTTTATGGAGAAGAATCCAAAATTTATGAAAGCTTTCGCTATGTTTTGGGGAGTTGTTCTAGTGGTTGCAGCTGCAGCACCCTCAGTTGTGCAGATAATGAAACAACTTTTTCCAAGCAAGTAAGGATGTATAGCTCAAGATTAACAGAGCCCAACATATGGTTAGAAGATAAATGTTGCGGTCTTAAAAGCAGTGTCTATGAGAAGCTTATAGTTCCTCACTTTATCTGTAATAAAAGAGGGGTAAAAAATTATTAAATCAAGAATAAGAATAAAGCAAGGGCATCACATAGCCTTATCAAGATCCACCAAGTGATCCAATTGTTGAGACAAATCAAGGGGTAACTGACCCCAGTCCACCAGGCGCCAATCATGAATATGATTAGAAGCCCATTTAGCCAAGCAATCAGCAACAACATTCCATTCTCTAGGAACATGAGTGAAAGTAATAGCCTCTAAAGAAGCACAAAGATGAAGAAGTTGATCAACAATCAAAGCCAAATGCTAGCTACCATCCTCTAAATGTTGCATATTCAACAAATTCACCACAACCTGGGAGTCAGACTCACATATGATCCTTTGCCATCCCAATTGAATTCCACGTTCCAAAGCTGATAAAATGGCCTAAGCCTCCATAAGATTATTAGTATAAAGACCCTTATAAATAGAGAAGATAAACTGAACATCTCCAAAGTTGTCTCGACCCACACCACTAATACCAGCATGACCCAAGTTTCCCCGCGAGGAGCCGTCCGTGTTGATTTTCAAAACACCTTGAGGAGGAGGAGACCATCTCCCCTCCCTATTCACCTTTTGGGTAGGATGTCGACATCTGTTATGCATGAGCTATCTTTGCGGAGGAGGAAGATGGAGATGATTACAATAGTCAACATCACAAGGAGCCATAGGAATAGTCAGATCACACTTTGCCACAATAGTCTCCCCCACAGAATGCAAAATTTTCCACCACAAGTGTGGGGCCACCATCATCACATCTTGAAAAATCCTCTAATTCCTCTCCAGCCAAAGGTTCCATAGAATAAGCGAAGGACCAAGAGCCCAAGCAACATGAAGAAAGGAAGTAGAAACAGGGGCCCTACCCCACCAATCCATAAACTCAACCAATGAAGAAACATGCCAACAATGCATATTCCACACCCTCCACCAAATATTCCAAATCTCTGTAGCAAAAGAGCATTGGAAGAAGAGATGAGAGACACTCTCCTCACAATTATGACACAGAACACACATTGAAGGGCCTTGGAAACCCCGCTTAGATAGAGTGCTCATAGAAGTAGATGAATATATTCAGAGCTTTCATATTAAATTGCACTGTGGCACTAAAATGAAATGGCTGTTTCTCACATTATTTAATATTTTTATTATTTTAATATAAAGTAAAGTAGGAATATTAAGAGCTGCCGTCTCGGTTTATAATTCAGAAACGTTTATTGTGAATTTTTTAATATTGACAGTCGTATTCTATTAAAAGCATCACCCCTTTGATATCAATCAGCCACGTATGGGATAAATTTGAATATTGACCAATGATTTTCAGTCCTTGAAATCTCAGTCTTAAAGTGTTAAAAACACTCGCCACGTGTTTCTATGGTCTTACCCTATAATATTTCGGTGCTCACATGCCGCTCTTCATTCATTAGGGAGCCTCATAGCCTATTTACCTTCCAATCTCAATTATCCTTATACCTTTACCTAGCTTGTGTCATTTAGGGTTGAGAGCAGCTCCTTGAACTGTAGATTACTCATCCCAATGGATTCTTCTTCCCCTCCTCGTGCCCTCATTGTCATTTCAACAAAAGATTTCCCTTAAAACATCATTCCTCATATAATGTCAAAGTTTTATAACAAGAAGATATATTCCAAATCTTCATAATATAATTTAGATCAATTAATCATGAACAAGGTAGTTTGTTAGATGATCTTAAAAACTAATCACTTTAAATTTCTTCTTCTGAATGATATTATTGATGTTATAGCTAAATATCATAATGAAACTATTATAATTTTCTTTCTTAGAAGTGTTTTTATAGGATTCAATGGAAATTAAATCACATGAGCCTAGATCTAGATAAGAGTAAACATGTTACACAAGCTACAAGAAAACACAAATAATGTAGATTTTCAAATATCAATGATTCTAATATTGAGGTTATGAAAAAATATGATATAAAGGATATGTACAAATAAATAGGCCTCTCGAATCTATGAATCAAGGAGAAGACATGTCCAAGAGATATGTGATAAATTCTCAACTAGAAGGTGAAATAAATAAATCTAATTAGCATAAAAAATGAAGTGTTACCTAGCCTAGACCAAATAAGTGTGAATCAATTGCATAAATCAAGGGACAAGACTGATCAACACAACTACCTAAGTGAGGTTATCTTTTCTAGCTAAATTTAATGTAATATAGTAATAAACTAAATGCTAGGAAAATAGAATTCACCAACACCCTCACATAAGGGAAATATAAAAAGAAATTGATAAAATGATGGGTCTTAGCAACTTAGCTTGATCAAGTACCCATGTATAATGATCTCTCATAGAAGAATGGGAAGGATAAAACTTCGTGTGAGAAACAAGCTCCCACCTTGTATCACCCCATCAACCCTCCTACTTCTCCTTGCCACTCTACCACTACATAAAAGAGAAAGAAAAATGACTATACAACATTTCTCTAGTTTGTAGTCTTTGGAGCTAATTTGGTAATTGGTCTAATGTTGAATATAACATATGGTTATAAACAACATTTATCCACTTGGGAAGAGCCAAAGTCAAAGGTGAATGCAAAATATATTCTCATTCTAGAAAGGAATATGAGGATATAAAATAAAAAGTAAAGATCTTTAGAAATTTCTCAAATATTACAATGTTGGTGTTAACAAGTGTGACAATCAAATCAAGAGTCCTAGGCCTAACTAAAGGAAATTACATGTCAAAAAATATGGAAATAAATGAAGATCAAGTATCTAATGTGGAAATAATAGCTATTACAAATTTAGAAAGATCTACCAAATTTAGGGGGACCACCAACTATACTTTTGGAACTTTAGAGAGAATGAAGCCAATGTTAAGGAGATTGTAAAATTTGGAAGGCTACTATCAAATTTGAATGAAACTCAATCTAGTATATGCCACACTGGTATGCATAAGGAGAGGTTAAGGTGGAATAAGGACCACTCATCCTATGGTAAGCATACACAACATTTCTTATATAGTAGCCTTACTATATAAGGATACATGGCTTTTGAGATGTTGTGGATTTAAGATATAAGGATCCATGACCTAGTAAAGATGGTTGTTGTAGTAAATTATGTTTCCCACCATGCAAAAGGAGTTCTACATCTTACAAGGTTCTCCATAACAAGATTGACACCTACAAAATGTACAAATGTATAGTGCAATAATTCTTATATGCTACAAAAACCTTTGATCCAAAAAGTGACATGAAAATTAATACATCTCCCATAAAAAATTTACCCTATATACATGCATAGATGATGCTAGTGCTTTTGTAGTACTTGTGTACATGTATATTAATGACCTCATGTGTTTTGTGTTCTTACACTTGTGTCCTTTCTAATGATGACAAGAAGTAGTATGAGATGCATACTTTTCATCATAGATGACAATGAGCTGAGTAAAATGATGGGAGCTATGGTGTAGTATGGGATGCTTTGACATTCCTCTTTTTTATTAGAATGAGGGCTTATGTGTTAGTTAATGAGGTAAAGTGGAAATTTATTGCAATAAGGTTGCATTCATTTCCTTTTCTAGCTTATAGTCACTATATGTGCATGTGCTCTTTTTCAAGTTATTCTCATTGTCTATATGTGTTATATGCATGAGCTAGTCATATGGTGTACATGTGTTATTTGCACAAGATAGTCAAATACATATATATGTGACACATGTGAGATAGAAACATTGTGCATATGCAATGTAGGCATGAGTTAGTCACACTTTGTATATGTGATGTGTCTGTGAGTTAGTAACATTGTGTGTATGTTATGTATGTGTAAACAAGTCACATTGTGTATATGTGACACATCCATGAGTTATTCACATTAGGTATATTTGATGTATATATGAGTTGGCCATGTTGTGTACATGTGTTGTATGCATGGGCTAAACACTATATGGTTTTGTATGTATTCATATATAAATGTTGGCATTGAACAACATTTGAGTGGAATGTCTTTGTTATCACTATATTGTATATGGGTTGAATTTGAAGTATAGTATCAATTAACAAATTTTATTTAAGTGTGAGATCAAAGACCTAATAACGAAGGAGAGAATGAAGTCTCTCTATTTTTGGTGTATGAACCATGAAGCCTCTACTTAGAAAGGGATAAATAGGCAAGGCCATTACAAACAAACCTATGATGTATAAGTCTAAGTCTAGGTATGAATTCTATTTTAAGAGCTTACCATATTCAAAATGAGTGTGTAAGCTTGTAGCATAGAGTTAGCGGCATGGCAATGGTTGGTATAGTTGAGGCTCACACATCCAATTTATATAGATGTTGCTTAGCTAATTTAATTTAATGCTTTTGAGGTGTAATGAATGATATAGAAAACAAAAAGAAAAATTGTAATCAAGAATGGTTATTAGAAAAAAGATAAATTTTATATATAAATATATGTATGTACTCCATATTTTTTTAAATCTACAAATTTTGAAAAAAAAATCATGTATATTAATACATACATTAAAGTTTATATTAAAAGGTGATGCATTCAAAACCTTATTTCTAACAAACTTAGAGTTTATAACTTATAGATAGCCTTTTTGAAGAAGATTATGTAATTGAATATCTGATATATACATACATATAAATTGAAAAAAAAAAAAAGTCAGAACTCTTAAAAGGCGCAATCTTGAATTATATTAAAATTAATAAAATATAATATCACTAAAATTCTAAAAGCTCCAATTTCATTTAAAAATTCTGAAAACTTTTGCAAATAAAAAATTTAGTAATTTGAAACCATTTTTCGTTTAACACTAGAAGTAATAGCAGCAATATAGAACCATTTTAAATATAGGGACTCCTATCTTACTAGAATTTTTTTTATTTCATTCTTGTGGCTGCAAATTTTTAATTCATGAACTGCCCTTTAAATAAAAAGAGGAGCTCAAGCACCTTGAAATATAACACATGTAAGCAAAGATATCTGGGGACTTCATTGTAAAGTGAAGGAAACTTAACTAGTGCATGCTTAAGAAAAAGGATCAGTATCAACCAAGCTTTTATCGTTTATAGGGATTCTCATAAACGATTGTGTGGAACATTCTGAAGTGACCAAAGCCAATAGGGTGCCCAAGGAAAAAAAAAAAGGAAAAGAAAAATTAATGATGAGAAAAAATAAAGATCTAAAGCAAAACGAATGTCTGCACATCGACAGAAGGAATCAAATTATGGCGAGCAGTGTGATCTTTGAAATCTATAAGAGAAACCCGATTCCTGTGTTTTGTATGATGCGCTGCACCATCCAAAAGTTGAGTGGATCACTGATTGTCTACTGTGAGTAATTAGATTTTTGTTGTCTTTGTTTCAAATTTATTATTTAATTTGGCTTTGTAAAATGCTTGTATTACAGTGGAGATGCTTGCCTTATTTTCTCTCATTTATCTTACTGTTAAAGCGTTTGAGTATGT
>VDFB02208739.1:0-14759 GCA_007258455.2 Sequoia sempervirens | reverse complement strand
ATCATCCACTCCAGCATCCTCCCCCAACCCACGGCGAATCCCTTGGACCGATGGTCCGGTCCAAGAAAACCTCCAACAAATGCTACCAACACCACAACCAGAGCCGGATACCTACTGAAATCATCCCAATCTATCCAGTACCCATAAATACCAGGATCACCACATATCCGCTGCAGCGCCTCGGTCCCACCAATCTCCTTGTGGTCATAAACCACAGGTCTCCAACAACCGGAATCCCCAGAATCCGATACACATCCTCTGGTGTCATACTCATCTCACCCGTCAGCAGGTGGAAGGTGTTATGCTCAGAATGCCATCTCTCGGCCAAGGTCGTCAACAGTCCCCTGTTGGCCCGAATGCCTCGCGGCATAGCCAACAACGGTCCCAATCCGCAGTCTTCTATCACCTGTAGCTCTGCAGGAGTCAACTCTCCTATCTACTCCCAACATAAGGGGAACCGCTCTCTGATCTGGAGGCTTTTGAAAGCCTCCTATTTTGTTCAAACATCACAACACATACACCAAATCAGACGTATATCACATGATTTATCTAGTCAACATAGCATATCAATGACCCATATCAAATGTTACATCAATCTATCAGCATGACCAAACAATCTACTCTATCATCATTTACTATTTGTTTTCTATCGCAGAAAGCAAATTTATCACACATCTACTCTTTGTTTTTCAATCGCGAGAAGCAAAGTTATCAAATTCAAATCAATCGATTCCTCATCTACTCTTTGTTTTTCCAATCGCGGAAAGCAAAGTTATCAGTTCTCTATCCTATCAGCATGATGATTCGACAATTTAACTATCTATTGACTAAAGAAGCAATTTTAATCATCCTTGTTCATCACACAAACATTTTGATTTTTTCCTAAAAGCGCAACTCTGTTGCCCATATGCACTAAAACATTTATCGAATGCGCTAAAATTCTGCCTAGATACGCTAAAACGTTCAAAATTTTTTAATTCGATTTTAAACTAATTCGAATTCGATCTAAAAAGCAACAAAATTGACAACATAGAGGGTTCGAATCACTCACCGGTGGTCCATACGCTGCTGGTCTCTGATATCGTCGCGTTCGCTCGAACCTATGTCTGTGCATGGGGATCACCATCTCGCCAAGTCACTCTCAGAGCTCGTATTTTACTGTAGCAGCAGGGTGAAAATGACACTTCATTTTACCCCTTTTACCTTATAAGGGTCCTTTTAGGGTGGGCATTAGTGGCATTTTCCATTTTTTTACCCTCTTTTTCGCTGGGGCATTGTTCACATCATCTATCGGGAGCTAAATCACTGTTTCCCTATCACTATCAACTTCTTTTTCCATGATTTACCTCCCGAGGGGGCATCATCAATATCAAAAATCAAAAACATATCAGGGGAAAAAAATTTATTTTTCTTTGAAGCAATGTGTTTCACACATCACTTCAAAGAGGGGCAAAATGTATACGCATAAAAATGGTCATGTCTATAATCCTGGCAATTAATTAAATATTTATTAATTAATTATTTCTTCTAAGGTCCTCTACATATGATTAAATTTAATTAATTTAATTATATTGTTCATTCATCTTATTCTTCTTTCGTAATTAAATAAATTTACTTTATTTAATTATTTTCATACGTCCACTTAATCAATTAAATAAATACATTCTATTTATTGAAATTAATTATCATTGTTTAAATTTAAATTAAATCTTTTGATTTAATTAAGTTTAAATATTTTCTCTTTCTTCTATTTTTAATTCTTCTTCTAATTAATTAAATGTTTCATTTAATTAATTTCATAAAAGTGATTTAATTAAATAAATCTTATTTAATTAAAAATATCTTATGCTTTCTTTCCAAATCAAAATTAGGTATTTTAACCTAATTGTGCAATCTTCTTATATCATAATTAAATATTTTATTTAATTAAGAAAAGTTGAATGTCCTCCACAAATAAATAATTGAATTTTTAAATTCATTTATTTATCAACTTTTAATCTTTCTTTTATTCTTATCTTCTCTTCTTTTTTCCTCTTTCATAAAAATAGAAAAATCTTGTTTTTAGGTTTCTTCTATCTTCTCTTCAATTTCATCTTTCTTCAACCATTCGATCTGCTAGGAATTATCATAACTGTTAATCAAGACAGCCAATCAAAATCATTTGAAAAATCTATAAATACCTGTGTGAATCCAAGCATTGGTAATAGGCAATTAATTAGAATTCATGCATTTAGTTCATTTGCACTTTAATTTCATAATATTATGTTTATTTCAAGTTTCTTAGCTCAAATCATCATCATAGTTTAATCTTGCATCTACATCATAGCAAAATCTCATTCTTTAGGAAGACAGTTTGTTGAGCCTAGCCTACAATCTGAGAACACAAAGCTGGAATCGACAAAAACACTAAAGATAGAGGACAATAGGACGGCAATGGAAGCAGAATAGAGTTTGCACTTCTTTACTAATTTTATATTCTGTTTTATTAAATGTCCTATTGGTGTGTTTGAACAGTTAATTTTAATTCATTTACACATCTGATTTTCATAAACACATTAAATGGCGCCCACCATGGGGCCTATGCCCCTATTTTAGACTTCTTTCTTGCAGGTTTTCTTGCAGGTTTGCTCACAGGTTTTTTGACATTCGGCAGCGCATCGAGAAGATTCAGAAAAAATTATTTTTGTAGGTATTTCGGCGCATCTGAAGATTGTTTCGGCGCATCTGGGCATTTCTGCGGTGCATCCGGGAAACAGAGTAGTGCATCCGTCACTTTCTATAGCGCATATAGACATTTAGTTACTGCATATAGGAAATAAGTTAGCGCAATCTTTATGTTTCAGAAAATAAAAATAAAAAATTTTGCATTTAGAATAGTGCATCTAGGTTCTATTTTCGCGATTCGGGTAAATAAGAGCTGCTGTGATTTGTAGTTTATTTGTTAAGACGTAGGGGTGACAAATTAAGATATGGTCCCCGTTACAAAGATTCGGGTGGAGCTGTAGCCGCTACTCCGTAGCTCAGGGAATCGATTCTCAGTTTGATCGCCTTCCGGCATAATTTCTTTCATTTCTTTTTGCTGGGTTTTAAAATGAATCAATCTAAGGTAGCCACCACACCTTTATCATGCAGTTAAAAAGAACCCCATGTCTGTTGTGAAGCAAAATCTTCACTTAGAGTAAATCACTTTTGATTTGGCGGCATGATGAACTTTGTTACTTTGACTGCAAGCTTGTGCGCAGGTGATTATGCTCTCACCCTGCAAACTAGGGTGATCGTGAAACCGTAATCTAATTCTTTTCCCGTGGTAACCCTTGACTCCACAATTAGCGCTATCCCTCCCTTGGCGCACTTGTGTATCCCGGGTGCAAGATAAACAGACACTTAGAAATTCACCGCCTTTAAGGGAAAAAGTACTCACCTTAAGGGATCTAATTCTGTCCTGAACAGAGCTAAGGCTAACTTACCCCAACCCAGATATAAATCTTGGCGGAAAGCCCAGCCGCAAAGGATGTGTCATAACGGACGGAGTCGCATTCCCTAAACCACATGTTGCTGATTAACCCTCAGCCGAGTGCCGTCCACGGTGATTACACCTGCCCCGCTGTACCCGTTCGTCCCAAACTAAAACTATTGCTTGGTGCTAAAACCTTCTATCCGGCTAGTCTGCTGACCGGCCGGTGTGAAGCCTTCCACACTTTCACCAGTCATTGGGTAGAGGTGATCAGCTCGCCAGAGTTTCATGGGGTTGGAAGCTTGCTGGTTCGAGAAGAGAGTGCAATCGTGGTGGGGAGCCCATGCGTACCAAGCTCGGATTCACATCGCCATCGAGCGCGGTTAAAGAAACCCATCGCGGAGCGCCCATGATATTGTCCTGGCCTAACCTAGGTTGTGCTTGTCTTATTCTGTGCTTGGTTACAAATCAACTTAAATCAAACTGTTTGCTGTGCTTTCAAAACATTAATTCAGATAAAGGATCATCCAAGAACGAACATGAATAGCAAACAAACCTGTCAAACGGTCAAGGAAAACTGCTCCACGCAGATTCTAGGGAAAAAAATCAGAAGCATTTTTAAATTTCGTTCTCATGACTGGTGGCTACAAGCATTTAGGGTATTCTGTTGTGCATATGTGCTCTGTTCCTGTGCATCTGAGATATTTTGCAGTGCATCTGACTCTTTCTCCAGCACATTTACCTTTTTCTGTAGCGCATTTAGGAAATAGAATAGCGCTTTTAGGTTTCTGTCACAGACCCGAATCTCTGAGATTTTACTCCCATGTTGAGAAAGTGGAAATCAACTAAGTTCACAAAGAAATCAGTCTTCAATAGGATCAAGAAGCCCAAAGCAAATTTAAGTTACAAAAAGACTTTAGATCGCAGAGAATTTCTGTATAAGAGCCGAGACGCCTTGCTCCATTATCGCACATTTCTTCATAGATACCGAGACTACATTAGGGGATTCACCGACGATTACGCTATAGAACCTTTGGCTACCCAAGCTTATTATCAAAGATTAGCATTGTCTCAACGTCACAATCTTAATCAACCTCTTGAGTTTGAGAATATACCACAACCTTCAATTGAATATTCAACGCATCCTAATCAAATCCTTCAGTAACCTTTGATCATATCTAAGGATTTCTTACATATGCCTATTTTTACAAGATCTCAACACAACAAGCTAGGAGAAACTTCTCTACAAGAAACTTCCACACACAACATTCAAGAAGAAGGTGAACGTAATAGTCCTCTTTTTAGTGTGAGTCGCAATCCTCTTTTCGGTGACAACACTATGGCTGATAAAGGGGAAGAGTCATTGCTTAAGAACACAAATAGGAACAAAACTCCCCTAGATAGTGATGATGAGCAAGAGGAAGAACTTCAACTTAAAGAGGCAGAACAGAATCCCAAGTTTCTTAAAATCCTTGAACAGATTATACAACGTGACAAAGAGAAGTACTTCCTTTTCTTAGCAGATCAAGGAGCTACATTGCCTAAAGACTTTGATACTGAGAAATTAAAAACCACGGAAGAAGAGCCATCTTTATCCAAATTCGCCTCCTTAGAAAAATAGTTTAGAGAAATGCAGGGAGAACTCAAAGAATTACGAGGAGGAACCGCAACCAAGAAATACACTTTGGATGACATATGTCCTTATCCTTTTGATAGAAGTCTCAACATGATTCCATTTCCTAAACACTGTGAAATCCCCAAATTTGATCATTATAATGGAAAATCGAACAGGCCCCACTCCTAAACAATATATTTAGTCTTCCCATGAGGACAAGCACATATATTTATTACCATTATTTCCTAAGCTTAATAACTTGAATGGTTATCTAAGATTACACCTCGTTTGGAACATTTGAGAATTATAAATTTATTCATAAATAATAATACTCCTACAACATTCAACAATTTATCATTTCTCGATTGATCTTTGCAAAGTTACGCAAAAACCTAGAGAATCTTTCACTACCTTTCTTCAAAGATGGAGGAGAATGTTCGCTAGGTACCCCCGTCATGTCCCTGAAAAGGAGAAAATGGTTACTTTCATCAATAGCCTCAACTCATAAATGAGCTATCGCTTAAATCTACATTGTCCACATTCCTTTGAGAAATTGATTGAGGATGCCATCACCATCGAAAGTGCTTTGGTCAAAAGAGGGACAATAAAACTTGATAGGGACAACCCTAGCTCATCTAACCATTACAACAATCAAGACAAGTCAAAATTTTGGACCCGCAACAAGAACATTGTAAACGATGGTGTTGTAGATGCAAATCATATCACGACTAGGCCATTTGTTCTGAGCACCACAAACACTACTCATAATAATAATGTCAATTCAGTCACGAATCTAGGAAACAATCATCCCCCTCCAACGCACAACAATTAGGGGACTGTCAACAACCAAAACTATCGAGGACACAACAACACCTTAGGAAATACCTCAAACACAAACCCACAATGTTTTCCATTCTTCTCCAATAAAAGAACTTTCACTCCACTAGGACAATCCTTGGAATCAGCTTTCAAAGAGGTTATGGAAAAAAATGTCCTGACGTTACCACCGCAATGCAATTATGAACCTAGTATAAAACCTCCATCATGGAAGGAGGCATATTTTTGTGACTATCATAGGTGCAGAGGTCATCGCACAAACCAATGTCAAGCTTTGAAACATGCTATTCAAGACCTCGTTGACAAGGGCATTATCACAGTAGAAGGACAACAGAAATCCAATGAAGATCACCAAGCATTTCGCAATCCTCTACCAAATTATCAAAAGGGAGAATCTTCTAATAAAAATGTGAATCAAATTGATGATAATGTAATCCGTCACCTCTATACAGACGATGAGTGAGTCAATGTTATAAAAATTAAAGAGAAAGTAGACAATGGACAAGTAAATGTCACAACGAGAGCCCAAGCTAAAGTTATCTTAAAGGGTACCTCTTCAAAATCCACTGAGACCTTCCCATAACATCAATATGACTTAGTTCACCAACTTCAAAAAACTCCAGCTCAATTTTCCATTTTTGAACTCCTGAAGATTTCCCCCGCACACAAGGAAATTTTACAAAAAGCGCTTTTTGAGATGACTGTATCCACAGATTTGGATGTGAACCAATTTCAAGCCATGGTAGGACATTTTTCCTCACCTACATGTCTCTCATTTTCTGACAAAGACGATGTTTCCATGACCCATCCCCACAATTCATCTTTATACTTAGAGGTCATGATCCATAAGTTCCATGTTAAACGTGTTCTAATAGATGGAGGGGCCGGTCTAAATATATGTACCTTGAAGGTGGTTCAAGCATTAGGATTTGCAGAAGACTCCATTGATCCCAAAAGGAAGATTACCATTAAAGCCTATGATGATGAGGAGAGAATGTCAAAAGGTCTAATCATGCTACCAATTAGAGTGGGACCTGTTATCAAAAATACCTTTTGTCAAGTTTTAGATCGAGATCTTGCATACAACATCTTGCTGGGTCGTCCTTGGATCCATGAAATGCAAGTTGTTCCATCCACTTACCATCAATGTCTTAAGTTTCCATATGACGGACAGGAAATCACTATACCAGCTGATAATTCAAACACTCAAACTTGTGCCAATATCAAAACTCATTAGGATACTTTGGTTCCAAATAATCGAGAAGCACTTGCTGATACTTCTCCTAAGCATAATACACAAATCAGTCAATTAGCCAAAAGCTTTGACAAGAAACTGCAGTTCAAGGAAAGTGGAGTTGGGGAATATTCCCTTTGTCTTGCTAATCTACCTACATCTCCTAAATCACATGGAAAGCCTTCTATTACACAACAACAGATATCAGCAGCATCAACATCAGCACAAATACAAACAGAGCCACTACCAAGTTCAATGGACAATTTGTCAAAGAAAAGTTTCCCATGGGAGATTCTGAGGATACAGCGATTCTAGATTGGCTTTATAAGGATGAAGAAGAAGCAGTTCTAAATGTCACCTTACCAACAGATCAATATGGAAAAGGATATTCCATCATGCAAAAGATGGGATATGACAATGGTCCTCTTGGAAAAAGGAAAGAAGGTGTAGTTGAGCCTATCCATCTTCCAGGGCTTGCTGCATATGATAAAACGGGAATAGGCTATGATGCTACCAAATCTAAACAGTCACAAGGTAATGTTTTTACACTACAAGAAGGTTCCGATAAGAAAGAGACATGTTTGGCATCAATCCTAAATTGCATAGAAAATAATTCTGATACCAATTCTACTGAATATGAATGGGATACCATCCATAATAATGAATTTTGGAGGGACAAGGAGGTAGATGTCATACACAAGTATACGCCCATTTTAATCAAAGGAGAAGGATCAGGATCCCAACCACAAGAATATGAACCACAACACAGCTATGAGTCTAGTGATACTGAGTCAGATTTTAACGAACAAGACTATCAGGAGAATAGTACCATCATTGACCTACCTCATACCTCAGATCCTAGAGATAACTCTATCTTGACCCTAACTATCACCGATTTAACAAAACCAAATGATGTATTACCATTAATTCACCCTGATCTCATTGACTGGGATCTGACCGAACCTATTGATATACCTATTTTTCCCAATGACGAGGCTATCATAAACTTCCTTTCTGTCGAAGGTGTTGATAATTGTTCCACTAGCAGTTTTCGGTATGAAGTCTTTAATCAGGAGAGTGTCAAGTCTCCTAGCTACAAAAATGAAAATAAAGAAAAATGATCTAGTGGTGAAAACCAGAATATGGCAGTACTAGATCAAGCAAAAGATAAAATAAAGAGCGTATCCGATGGTGAAAACCTTTTTAAGGCACCAGCTGATGGGACTCTTGACACTCTCCCGGAGCACTATCATGAGCGATCGCCCATCTTGATCGAGCCTACAAAAGAAATCAATATTGCAACTACAGATAATCCAAGGATTTTACAGTTAGCTGAATCAATGACAGATAAAGAAATCCCAGAGTTCATGAACTTTCTCAAAGAAAATCAAGTTAATTTTGCTTGGTCATATGCAGACATGCAAGGCCTTGATCCGGATCTCATTATGTATCATTTATCTATCAAACCAAGAGTTAAACCAGTAAAACAAAAGCTCAGAAAGATGAATCCTCATGTAGCACTACTGGTTAAAGAAGAGTTCAAGAAGCTCCTAGATGTAGGTTTTATAAGACCAATTGCCTATGCAGAATGGATCTCCAACATTGTACCAGTAGCAAAACTAGACAAACGTGTAAGAGTATGCACTGATTTCAGAGATCTTAACAAAGCTTGCCTAAAGGATGACTTTCCACTTCTGAGCATCAACACTATAGTTGAATTAATAGTAGGCCATGCCATGTACTCATTAATGGATGGTTTCTCTGGTTACAACCAAATCAAGATCGCACAAGAAGACCAAGAGAAAACATCTTTCACTTGCCCATGGGGAACATATTGTTGGAATGTCATGCCTTTTGGCTTACAGAATGCTGGAGCTACTTATCAAAGAGCTATGACCACGATCTTTCATGACATGATGCACACATTCATGGAGGATTATGTAGATGATATATTGGAAAAATCACACACCAGAGAAGGACACTTGGAAATACTGTCTAAAATATTCACCAGATTGGAGAAATTCAAAGTTTGCCTAAATCCTAAGAAATGTGTTTTTGGGGTCACATCCAGAAAGCTGCTAGGATATATTGTTTCAAAAAAAGGAATTGAAGTAGATCCTGCAAAAGTCCAGGCAATCATGCACATGCCTCCTCCAAAGAACATCAGCCAATTGAGGTCATTACAAGGGCGACTACAGTCCATCAGAAGAATTATTGCACAATTGGCTGAAAAAAGTCTACCATTCACACATCTCCTACATAAAAATGTTCCTTTTAGATGGGATGATAAATGTGAAATGGCATTTCAACAAATCAAGCAGTACCTGATGAATCCACCAGTTCTCATTCCACCAAATCCGGACAGACCATTGATCCTGTATATTGCTGCAACCGAGACATCCTTGGGAGCATTATTAGCGCAGGAGGACCATGAAGGGAAGGAACGTGCCATCTATTACATTAGCAGAACATTGACAAGTCATGAGCTTAATTACACTTTCATTGAGAAGGCTTGTTTAGCAGTCGTCTTTGCTTCACAGAAATTTCAACATTACATGCTAACTCATACAATTAATCTTGTTTCAAAAATTGACCCACTCAAATACCTTCTAAGTAAAGCATCACTAACAGGAAGGTTAGAAAAATGGGTCATGATTTTGAGTGAGTTTGACATCCACTATGTTGATCGCAAAGCAATCAAAGGACAAGTTATTGCAGATCAACTAGCAGACGCTCCTCTACAAACAAAACACCCCTTACACATTGAGTTTCCAGATGCTGATGTTTTCATGACAGACTCTAAGTAGTTATGGTCCTTATACTTTGATGGTTCTTTTACTCAACATGGATCGGGGGCAGGCATTCTCTTTGTCACCCCTCAAGGACATACCATTCCTCGGTCATATAGGCTAATGTTTCCATGCACCAATAACATAGCCGAATATGAAGCACTAATCACTGGATTAAAGACAACATTGGAATGGAGGATTACAAAGCTACAAGTTTATGGCGACTCACAGTTAGTCATTAATCAAATCAATAATGACTATCAAACTAAAGATGACAAGTTGTTGCCATACAAGAAGATGATTGATGACTTCAAAAAGTACTTTGTGGACATTCAGTTCACACAAATTCCACGGATTGACAATAAAGTGGCTGACGCTATGGCCACAATCGCCTCATTGATACAACTCCCAGAAAAACAGACTCGCTATGAATTTTTGGTGGAACAATTATTTACACCTACCTATGACGCACCCGAAAGCCAAATTATTTGCCACCTAGTAGGATCCGATTCACCCTGGTATGGTAAGATTTATACCTACCTAAAAGATGACACTTTACCACCTGACTTATCCCGCAACCAAAAGCGTAACTTTATCCGACAATCCTCTCGATATACCCTCATCACTGATACCCTTTATCGTCGTGGTCTTGATGGTACTTTACGTCGATGTCTTGAACATGACGAATCTGACAAAGCTTTACAAGAAGTTCATGGGGGCATTTGTGGTACTCATTCAAGTGGACTAACCTTATCCAAGAAATTGATTAGAATGGGCTACTATTGGCCTAATGGAAGGAATCATTCACTTTTTATTTAAAAACATACTCAAAATATCGGAATTCATGAATCTTATTCATGCTCCTGCACAAGAACTTCATTCATTTACACCCACCTGGCCATTCTCTCAATGGGGGTTAGATCTCGTGGGAAAAATTCATCCTTCCTCTTCAAATGGGCATAAATTCATTATCACAGCGACATAATATTTCACTAAGTGGATTGATGCAGTACCTCTCTCTAAAGTCACTGGAAAACAAATCTCATCCTTCATACTCAACTACATTATTTGTCGATATGGTATTCCTAATGCCATTATTACGGATAATGGTCATCCTTTCAAGAATCAGGATGTCGATGAACTTTGTGAAAGATTCCATATTCAGCACAGATATTCCATGCCTTACTATCCTCAAGGGGATGGCCAAGCAGAGGCCTCAAACAAGACTATACTAAAGATCTTGAAGAAGACTGTTAATGACTCAAGGAAGGATTGGCATGTTCAACTCAATCCCGCCTTGTGGGCTTACAGAACTAGTGTCTGAATGCCAATAGGAGCAACACCTTTTTCCCTTGTCTATGGAGCAGAAGCCATATTGCCTTTAGAGGTAGAAATACCTTCATTAAGAGTATCACTGAAAGGTCTCATAACAGAGGATGAATACAGATTTCCCGACTACAAGAGTTAGAACTTCTAGATGAAAAGCGACAAAGAGCAGCTGACCATTTGAAGGCATACCAACAGATGATGTCTCACAGCTATAATCACAAGGTAAAGCCACGTACCTTCTAGGTGGGGGATCTAGTTCTGAAAGAGAACCCATGAAATCAACAAGACCGAGAAAAGAAAGGAAAATTTGAACCAAATTGGCTAGGCCCTTACGTGGTTATTGCAGTCTACGGCTCGGGAGCATATAAGTTATCAACGCCAGAAGGAGACCTGTTTGACAAACCCATCAACAATATGCATCTTAAGAAATATTATGTTTAAGTTAGAAAAAGTCCTAAAGAAATCCAAAAACAGCAGAAAAAGTCCTAAAGAAATCCAAAAACAGCGGAAAAAGTCCTGAAGAAATCCAAAAACAGCAGAAAAAAGTCCCTAAGAAATCCAAAAACGTTAAAAGTCCCCGAAGAAATCCAAAAACAGCAGAAAAAGTCCTAAAGAAATACAAAAAATCAAAAAGAATGTCATAGGGTGAAAACCTGGCAAACAGGCAGTCTATTGACAGAAAAATACAAAAAAATAAAAAAGAAATCAGAAAAATGCAATAAATATGGATAGTGAAAATCTGGCAAACAGATGCTATCTGTACCTCTCCATTTATTAGTTCCCGTTTTGCACTTTTCCTTTTCAGCTTTTCCTTTTTCCCATCTTTTTCCGCATCTTAGGGTCATTAATCGCATCATCCTGCCGCCATCTGCCTAGAGGGTTAAAACGTCTTACCATGGCTTGATCGTTTGTACATATTCCTTTCCTCAAGTTGTGTCAATAAACGGGGCAAAACTCAACTGGGGGCACTTAACTTTCAGAGCATACCAAAACAGCTAGACCATGACATAGAATCTGAGCATGCAAACAAACCACAAACTCATACAACAACCTTATCCGATCATGAAAACACTTTTCAGCGAGATGTCATATCCTTGTCTATTGGATGATCCAGAAATCTGAATAATGCATGAAATAACAGTATTACATGTTTGACCAAAAGTTGTTTGATTTTCGATATCATTACTCTGGAGCACACTCAATGATGTACTGAACTAGAGTGGCAAGGAACAAGAATGATTTTTTTTGTCTGTTGTCTTGAGGTTAACAGTCAATCTGATGCAAATATGTCATAGGACATGACGATCAAAGCAAATATCATCGATGACAATTCCACATTTTCATCATAATGGTGGTTAATCTTTGTCTGTTTATGCAAGAAATGCTCAAGTCATCTTGGTTCAATTATACCTCGATGCTTGTGTTCGCTTGCTATATCAAAATTCATGAAAGTTGTACTCTGGTCATCATTGGTGCTAATTTCCCCTCTAATTCTTGTACATACTTCCAACATTTTAAATGTTATATGATGATTCAAGAAGGCTTGAAATAGGCTCAACAAACTGATTAGTTTCATGTAGTTGCATATTTATTAGATCATTGTATATATCTGTATATTGGATTCACAACGGTGTTTTGAAAGACTGAATGAAGGCGTCAACGGTTGTCATACAGTTTTGAGCTTTTGTGGAGGACATTTGGACATTTGACTCATTGCATCCGTTCATTATTATCATTTATCATCTTTATCCTTATTATCATCATTCTCATTCATTGCACTCATTCATCTATCATTTCACTCTCGTTTGTCATTTCATTTTCATTCATCTATCATTTCATTCTCGTTTTTCATTTTCGTTCATCATTCATCATTTTATCATTCATTTATCTTTTCACTTCGTCATCATTATTTATCATTCATTACATCATTCATTTATTATTTCATTCCTTTATCATTATCATTTCATTCATTGTCATCATTATCCGTAGTGTGGCATTGAGAGTTTGTTTTACTTTGTTTTATCAGTTTTCCTTTGATTTAAAGTTTCATTGGTGTGCTTAAACAGGTTCTTCAAATCAATCAAATCATCTTCAATCATTCCGAGCAATAATTCAAATGCAAGTCAATTCTTAATCCACACCAATCAAGTCAATCAATCTTGTCAAATTATCCAATCACATCCTTTGGTCTTAATCCTAATCTTGTTGTAAACCAAATCAACAAAACAACCAATCAATTATCATCATCCTTGTGTTGCTCTAGGGATATATCACTTCCCCACAATGACAACACTATCATCATCATCAATCAATCAATCAATCAACAGTTTACGGCTTGACGGGGGCAATGTCTTGTTGTTTTTGTATCATTTGTGCATGCTTGCTTGCTTGCTTGTGTGTGTTATCATTTTATCTTGCATTTGTATCAAATCCATACCATTCTAGCTAATATTCATATCTTGTGTGTGTTGGAATATCTTTTTGCATTATCCTTTGCATCTAAGGTCACATAATACCTTTTGTGCATTAGGACTTTAATGCTCTAAGTTTACTTCCTCATACATCTAGACAAGGTTGTATTACGCTGGGGCACAAGACACATCGTCACCTTGGTCCTTATACCTTGGTGCATAATGTCTAGTGCTATATCAAACATCATGGTTGCTCACTTTCATTGCAGCATAGCACATCCTTTCATCTCCTTCATCCACATTCTCTCTTGCATCATTCAACTTATCCCTCCTTTATCATTTCATTTCATTTCGAGAGAATACCCGTGTTTGTCCAACCCACCTATCCTCTCGAGGGGGCATCATCAACATCAAAAATCAGAAACATATCAGGGGAAAAGTTTTTTTATTTTCTTTGAAGCAATGTGTTTCACACATCACTTCAAAGAGGGGCAAAATGTATACACATAAAAATGGTCATGTCTATAATCCTGGCAATTAATTAAATATTTATTATTTAATTAATTTTTCTAAAATCCCTCTACATAAGGATGTAAATTTTTACCACTTAATTATATTGTTCATTCATCTTATTCTTCTTCCATAATTAAATAAATTTATTTTATTTCATTATTTTACATGTCCACTTTCACTATTTAAATAACATTCTATTTTATTTAAATTAATTATCACTGCTTGAATTTAAATTAAATCTTTGATTTAATTAAATTAAATATCCCTTTTCTATTTTAATTTCTTCTTCTAATTAATTAAATGTTTCATTTAATTAATTGATTTAATTAAATAAATTTTATTTAATTAAAAATATCTTATGCTTTCTTTCCAAATCAAAATTAGGTATTTTACTTGATTGTGCAATCTTCTCATATCATAATTAAATATTTTATTTAATTATGAGATATTCTGCTTTTTTCAATAAAACATGATTAAAGCTCTCTTCTTATCACAAGCTTTCCTCTGCTTTTAAAAACTTAATTAAATATTTTATTTAATTAAGAAAAGATGAATGTCCTCCACAAATAAATAATTG
>VDFB02208737.1:0-33258 GCA_007258455.2 Sequoia sempervirens | reverse complement strand
TAGAGAGAGATAAAGGGTAGAGGGTAGAGAGATAAAAGTTATTGAGTGAGAGACTTGGGAGAAAGAGAGATGGAGAGAGAGAGAGAGAGGGAAAGAGATAATATTTTATATATTAGTAATATATATTTAAATATTTATACATTAACTAGAATATTGAAATAATATTGAAATATTAGACATAATAATATAATATATTATATATTAAATACATAATTCGGTAAGAGATTATCATAAATTGTATATTATATATTACATTATAAACTATATTGTATATTATATATTAAATTATAAACTTTATTGCATTTTTTAAATCATATATTATAAATTGTATAACATTTTTGCAACTATATATAAAACATATCGGATATCTGATATGTCTGACACAAAATTTAATGCCTAGGGATTAGCCTCGGGCTTGCTTTGGATTTTGGTTCAGACCTGCCAATCCTAAGAAGTCAACAAAAAAAATGTTTTTAACAACTTACCTTGCTTTTCCAAACTTCGCTCGTGTGACTGACGACTTTGTTTTACCCAAAATTGATGAAACGAAAAGGGTTTGTAACGGAGCTTCTCAAATTTCCACCAATATAAATTATACTTTAGTTTGAATCTAAGAAATTATTATTATTCATTTTCTATTACAATTACGACTAAAGTCCTGATTGATAGCCTGATTGAAAAACATTTATATCTTTCAAACGGTATCACATTTTTTGAATCCAAAACATGCATCACATTCTATGATTTGCATACTATAGAATTAAAAAAAAAAAAAAAAATCATGAAGTTTTGACCAAGTTAATGTGGTCGACATACGAGTTTTTATATTTTTAAAAAATTGTAATAAAAAATTCATAATTAATTATTTACTTGAAAAAAAATTACAAAAAAATATGCATCACATCCAAACATAAGTCCTCTACTTATATGTAAAATCTTAGAAAAAAATATTATCATTTTATTATGGTTAGGGTGGTCAGACATGCACCTACTTCTTATTTTTTCCCTGAAATTTAAGTACTACTGCATTGAAATTTCAATTTTTCACCAAATAGATTTTTTTTTTAGAAAAATAAACCTAGTAGTTTAGAAACTACATTCAATTTTCCACAGATTCTATTCTTACATATTTTTGAAATAATATAGATAACTTATTCAAATTTTCACGTCAAGTTGCCTAACTCTGATTTTTTTGAATTTTCATTGCCACTTAAGGGCCTGTTTTTTCCATGATGATCCTGCACATACCCAGATCACATGTCAATGTCACTAGAAAATAGTGACTTTAGACATACATCTAAAGACATTTTTGTAGGATTTTTTAATGAAACTAAAACCCATTATAGATGAGATTGTGTAGATTTCAAATATGTGATTTTTTTTACAATTGGATTATTTTTTCTATTTTTCAAATATTTTTTATGAAACTGGTCCATAAACTTGAAATAATAGGTTTTCTTTTTTTTTAATATCTTTTTATTTTTAATTTTTTTTGAAAAGAAAATTATAGGTGAACAATATTCAAACAATTATTTTCAATTTGAAAAAAAATCAAAAAATGATAAATTTAGGTCTACTTATGCTTGACGTACAAGACGGGTTTTCAAAACAGCAATTACGACTAATAAAAAATTAATAAAAACAATATTTAGAAAAAAAAATTACAAAAAAATATCTTGAGCAATCTTCAATATTTTACAATTTTTTTCCTAAAAGGATTCTTAAAAATACTTTTATGTAGGTCAAAATATGGTTGACATACACATGCATAGTATGGTCCTGAAAAAGTGACTTTTAAATAATGTTTTTGAGATATGTCTATTGAATATCAATTTGTATCATCCGGGTATTAAAAAAGTTAGATATTTGGAAACTAGAGTCTGAGTACTGCATTTCATATTAGTGATTTTTTAAGATTCAATCTTTAAATGCTTCAAATGTTTAGGTCAAATATGACAAATTCTGAAAATCAAGAAAAACACTTCCACTTTTTGACCAAAAAATAGACTCAACTTCTTGCACACACCCAAAAATAACATAGAAAATAACTGAATAGTAATAGAAATAATAAAAAATACTTATTAAAGTTTGAATTAAAATTAATGAAAAAATGACATGGAGAGGTTTTAGAGATAGAAAATCACCATGTAAAAATTTGGGCCCAAAGAAGGAGGTTTATAAAATAACTTATGTCTAGGATAGGAGAAAAAAATTGACTACATAGCAACTTTCCAAAATGGTCAAGAACTTATAATAGTACTTCAATATCCATAATTAGTCAAACAGATAAATAAATTGTATAAAATTATCCTAGGTGTGTATAGGAGTAAGAGTTATGTAAGTGTATTTTTTTGCCTGAATGTGTTTACAACTAAGCTCAAAATATCATAAATGAGAATAAAATGGGTTTATATTTCTATTATTATTCCATTGTGTGCTAAAAATAATAACAATAATTATATACATCACTAATCTAGTGTACATAGAGGAAACAAGGCGATCAAAGGATTTAAAGATGCTAATAAAATAACATAGTAATAGAGACTAAGAGTAGACTATAATATAAAATAGCAAGGGAAGGAAAATGGGTTTTGTTGTGTTTCTAAGAAATACATAAGCACAACAAAACTCTTTAAAATTCAAGTGTTCGGAGATAAAAACGAATTGTAAATTTTAAGAATTGATAAAAAAAAATAGAGCTCTTGTAGATGATTCATAATAATTGAGAGAAAGGATTGCATCTTGCTTTGATAATACAAAGCACTAGATCATAAATTGATATATAAAAGAATAGAGTAGAAATATTCACAATAAATATAATACATTGTCAATAAATAAATAATGCTACTATAAGATGCTAGGATTTTGGAAAATTTTGATAAAGAAAGAAATTAAAGAGAACTCAAAAATTGTAGTTAATCTTATCATGAAAAAATAAAAATAAAAAACTTTTTGAAATCCTAAATCATCCATATACTATTTTTGGAAAAGGTAACAAGATAAAGTAATTACAAATTTGGGAGAACCCATACAAGAAACATCATGTAAAAAAAATTTAAAAATATTTGATAAAGGTGTTGGAAAGTGATTGTATGACTATATACCATTATAGGATGGAATCATGACTAGATAGAAATCTGTAGAACCATGTTCTCATGTTTAAAGTATAGATCTTATGTAACAATATAAAAAATTATATATTATAAAGTGGACATAAAAATATTTCAAAAATTGACATAAAATACAAGTACATTAATAAATGTAAAATTTAGCATCTAGATTACATTAAATATTTGAGGATGGGTTAAAATGAGTCCTAAAAATATACCAATAATTGGACACTAAAGAGTGCAATTTATAATGTTAAAATTGTAATGTATATAAATTTTGACATTACATTTTTGCCCTAATTTACTAGGTTGATGTCATTACATGATGAAACCTAGCTAAAGTACAAAAACTAAATGTTAAAAGTAAAATGCAAAAGTATCAAATGTGTTATAAAGATAATAAATTATAAAAAGGATATGTAGTAGCCTCCAAGTGAAGAATCCATCCCTCTAGATCTAAGATATGAAAAATAAACATGTTAGAAACACAAAATCTACAAAACAAAGGATTTTAGAAAAATCAAAAAGATGCAACATAGATATGTTAGAAAAAAAATAGCCTGCAAATAAATGAAAGTAAATAATTTATAATCAAACATGTACATGTTGCATACAAAAGGAAACTAAACAACACAAATAGAAAGAAATTGGACATCATAGGCGATTGGTTGGGAAAAATTAGAGCTTATAAAGACCTAGATAAACCACTAGAAATTTTCACCAAAACAATCACTATAATTTATGCAATTATGAGAGTCAAAAGATGCAAATAACAATAAAAAATAATACCTAACTATTACTATAACAACTATGAGGGAAAATTTTAGAGCTCAAAGAGGTGTGTACCTTGTTGCAAGAAGCCTGATTTTAGGACACAAAGGACTCATTCGCCTTTAGTGGCGAATGGGTCCCTATTAGGGTTTCTAAAACTAAGATCTGGGTTATTTTCCTTTATGTCTGCACTCTCAGATTCCCAATTGTTAGCTCACGAAACCCTGTAATTAATTTTATAGCTTCAATTCTTCGTTCTTTAACTTTAAATGGCAACTTTTGCAACTTGACAACTTTGACAATTTTGCTCTAAACTTGCTCTCAACTTGATCTTCTACCTATAAATCTACAAAAATACATTCAAGGAGAGAAAAAAATGTTGATTTTTAGTGAATAGGTGTTTTCCTAAGTCAAACCACTTATAGGTAATTAAACCAATTGATGAAATAAGGAAATTGAAGCATGAAACATGAAATTATACAATGTAGATACCTTGGATGTTGTCTTGCAATGCAAATCTGCAATCTAACATGTAGTGGTCATGAAGAATGTAGATCTTGATCCTTGAATATGATGTGAACAATGCTTGCAAGTAGATCTTCAATGCTACACTCACTTTCTTAGCTCAACAACATGCATGAATGCATTAAACCCTTGACATGATGATATGATCTTGAATTGTTGCAATAATCTCTTGATAATTTGCTTTGAAATTCCTTTGAAAGTGCTCTTGTAATGCCATAATTCTTGTAAAATTGAATGCTTGGAGACTTAGAATGAATTGCTAGGAGAAACAACGTGAATTAACCCCGAGATTCAAACAATTAAGGCTGACACCACATCTGGAAATAAATATTATTAAATTCTCACCACAATGAAATTCAAAAAGGAGGTCCTCATTAAATGAGGACCCATTCGCCACCTAGGGTGAATGGGTCCTAGCTCAATTTTCCAAGACCTAACCCCAAGGGATGGAAAGATCACTAAAACCCCATCTAGAATCAATTGATAAAGGGGGGTCATATAAAGGGAGGACCCATTTTCCACCTAGCGAGAATGGGTCTTGGCATCATTTTCCAGGACTTTGATTTTTCCCAATTAAATGTTATGAAATTTGAATTATGGGTGTCAAGATAGATCTTCGGGAGGTGTCATAAATAAAGTTTAAATTTGAATTAAAGGGGTTAATTAACTCCAATTAACCACAATTAACTAAGGGGACCCTAGATAAATGTGAAAGTGTGTTACAACACTTTACAACACCTAAATAGGGTACACATTAGATACATTTTATTAAAAGGGGCTCATTAGGCTTAATTAAATAAACCCTAGAAAAGTGTGAAAGTATGTTACAACACTTTACAACACTCTTGTAAAGGACAATTTAACGTACATTTTAATTAAATAAGGACCCTAGAATGATGTGAATGTGTACAACACATTACAATACTATTCCAAGATACAATTAATTCAAATTTATGTCAATTATCCAAATTAAGTGTGAAAAAGGATTACTTTTTTGACACTACATTTTGCTCCCACTTTAGTGAGAGAATGACCCCATGTCAAATTCACACTAAAGTAGACATTCAAGACACTTAAGTATGCAGCAATAACAAAGATACATGATCATACCCTATCAAGGGCCAGTAAAGAAAAACAAAAGGATCAATCACAATTGTTCCAACGCAATGTGGAATGGGGTTGTTTGTCCAAGAAAAAGTATCAAGATTTGATGGTCTGACACAATGTGGAACACATCTAGGTTGTTTGTCCATATGTTGCTCACTCTATGGTAGTTGAACCTTGATCTGTCCACTAGGTGAGTTGTCCCAACAAAGTGGCAAATGAGAGAATCATATTAGCCTCTCATACTGTACCGAAGTTATCCTCTTGACAACTTTGATAAGGCACCACAATGTAATGCTTTTATAAATGCTTTTGTAATGTAAATTTTTTTTAAAGGGGATTTTGCTTTGTTCATGTAAAATTCTTCTTCTTAGGGAGCATTATGCCTAATTTCTCCAAGAGAGGACAAGTCAAGGTGTTAAATCATCACTCATGGGATGCCTCATTCGCATCATGCCATGATGGTAGATCATACATTCTTGGATGACATCAAACCCAATGACACCACCAAGAAGAGGACACATCACAAAAAAAAAAGAAAAATCATGCCATGAAATTTTGTCGAAAGATGTCATCGATGTATGCCCCCAATTTAAGGCAGTTGCTACATAATTACTACAAGTAATTTCTTTAAAGTAGCCAAGTGTTTTTCCTAAGGCATGAGAGCTTTCTTCGGAAAACCCTATGCCAAGTCATATTTTTCTGAAATAAGTTGCATCATGAAATAAGAAGGAAGGGTTGCCCCCACAAATACATAAGGGATCTATGGATTTGGGGTCAGTATTTTTTTACTACAATGTTGTCATAGATAATGGAACTGTCATCAATTCCAAAATACACATAAAACTGGAAGAATGACACAAAGAGAGTGAAAAAAAAAGGAAAATCCTTTTGGGTCAACATGAAAGAGACCTAAATGTCTTGACGCCTTGCATAATCCCCAAAAGGAAAACACAAGAAAAATGAAAAAGATAAATAAAAAAGCTTTTGGGTCAACATGGAAGAGACATGAATATCTCGATGCCTTGCGTCATCCCCAAAAGGAAAATAAAAGATAAAGAAAAATATTTTGGATCAACATGGAAGAGACCTTATTGTCTCGACACCTTGCATCATCCCCAAAAGGAAAAAAAATAAAAATGAAATGATCATGACATATAGAAGAATGAAAGATACATATAGAGGAATGCACAAAAAGAGATAGGTACATCAAACGAAACAACACAGGGATCATATTACACACATGCAATCACACAAAAGAAAAATAAATAATGCAAAAGAATAGTAAGGCACATGTGAGTCAACCTAAAGAAGGTCGTCTGCATCCCAATCTCGGTTGGTATAAATGGAAGGCAAACAACTAGCCAAAGGGACAAGGAAAAGTGAATTACTAGGACAAGACTATATAATTCTTGCCCCCACTTAGTGCAAGACAAGAATGAGTCGAGATAGGTGATGAGAAAGAGCTCCTTGCATCAAAGAAAGTGATTTGCAATAAATGTATAACATGTAATAGTGAGAATGTTATTATTCTACAACCATTACATGGCAAGAAGTGAAAGGCCATGCTATGAAATCAATCGATAACAATTATTGCCATCGAAGTGAAAGTTTATCAGGATTAATTTGAATGCACAACACTCATCAGTACTATGTCCAAGAGTTTTGTGGTATCGGCAATGTGGAACATTTGCATCTTTAGGATATAATCTTATCTTTTCTTTCATGGGTGGTAATGTTATAAGTTCTTTGTTTAGAAGGAGTTGTAATTTTCTTTCACTTTTAGGTGGTGGACGAGGTAATTTTAGTTTCTTTAACTTGTAAGGCCTTCTACACTTACTAGATTCACCAATTTCTCTTGGTGGATATAGGCAAGAGGATCTGAGATGACCTTGTCTTCTTTATCATTTTCATTAGGAGGCATTGGTTGCTCTGTAGGAAGAACACTTATGTCAAGAGGAGGATCTAAGACAATCCTACCATCGTTACAGGGTATTGTTGTTTCTTTAGGAAGAAGAGTATTTATGTCGGGGGGAGCATCATAATATCCTAACCCTTTAGTATCTTCAATTGGTATTTTCTCTAGGAGTTGATGAATTTCATATTCACTTGTTGTATCATATCCTTGTTTGCTTAAGATCATAAATCCTTTTTCATATGTATCTTCAAGGTTAATTGATGTATTGGTTACTTTGTTAACATAGAATGGTTGATTGTTTATTTGTTTAGAGGAGCTAGGTTCACCTATGGTAGAGAACTTAGGCTTAACTTGTGGCTCAATTTCAGGATGTAAAAGACCAAACATTTCAAGTTGTGTTGGTTGTTTCATGGATGGATGAAAGGATGCATTATTCTTGAGGTTGTTAAGGAAATCATCTATGAAGTTATTCATGTTGTCATCATCTTCTCCAATGATGTCAACATCACAAGGAGGACATGCATTAGGGGTTGTGCGAGCATGAGTGAGCTCAATTTCATTAGGGTCATTGCCAAAAACATAACTTGAAACATCAACCAAAGAGAAAAAGGACTCCCACATATTGCTTAAATAGTTATCCATTTTTAGAATGTCAAATCTAAACATGGTAATTAATTGAAAATGAAGTGTTGTAGATGCAATTTTGAATTTTTAACAATGCATTGAAATGAAGCAATTTAAGCTAAATTCAATAAAATTGATGAAACAAAAAATCAAGAAACTGAAATAGGAAAGTAACAACACCAGATCAAAGTTAAAAAATGAGATTTTAATGTATAGAAAATTCATATCAGTAGCTAATAGGGACTCATTCACCAGTAAGGGCGAATGGGTCCTAGTTAGGTTTTCCTAAGATGTTTTTACTAATTTCAAAATGATTTTTAATGCCTTTTCAGATGCCAGAAGATGTAGGTTTGACCTAATCAGGGAATCATTCACCAATAAGGGTGAATGGGTCCTAGTTAGGTATTTTAAAACTATTTTTTAATTATTTGCAAGCTTTTAGTAATGTCTTTTAGTTCCAGGTCTAAGGCAGTGAGTTTTAGTTTCATTTTTTTTCAAAATTGCAATGTGAAAATGCAATGAAAAGATGAATGCAAGGACGTATGTTGAAATGCAATTTTGTTTTGATTTTCAAATGAAAATAAATGAGGTATAAATGAGATGTACAATGATTTATTTTTTTATTTTTCTTTTCATATTTAGTGCTCGATACAAAAGAATGCAAATTTAAACTCTAAATGAGATGCAATTGTAAATGCAATGCAAGAAACCCTAAATGAGATCTTTATTCAATGCAAGTAAGATGAAAATGAATGTGAGATCTAACAATAGGATACAATAAAAGAATTCAAAATTAGAAAATTGCAATGTTCAATATGTCAGGTTCACCAAAATAATTGGTTGGGAAAAATTAGGGCTTATCAAGACCTAGATAAACCACTAGAAATTTTCACCCAAACAATCACTATAATTTATGCAATTATTAGAGTCAAAAGATGTAAATAACAATCAGAAATGATACCTAACTATTATAACAACTATGAGGGAAGTTTTTAGAGCTCAAAGAGGTGTGTACCTTATTGCAAGAAGCTTAATTTTAGGGCACAAAGGACTCATTCGCCTTTAGTGGTGAATGGATCCCTATTAAAGTTTTTGATTATGGGAAAATAGGTTTTGATGGGACCAAAAACCCAGTACAAAATGATTTTGATAGGACCTGCAACCCACATTAAGGAAGGCAAGTTGTAGAAGAGATACAACACATATAATCAACAGCTCAAAAGCAACTACAAAAGATGAAAACATGATTACAACAGCTACATCAACCAAACCAACAAGGGTCTGAGAACCCTTAACAACCTAGTTTTAAAAAGGGACAAGAAACCCCTAATACAAAAAGAACCAGCCTGCATTTTCTAGGCATAAGCCAACCAACTGCCCATGGGAAACACCACAAAGCCAAAAGAGATCGCAAACTTGATGGTGTTGAGCACCATCAAACCCATAATAAAAAAACTCCAAAAAATCCAACACACCCACCACAATAGGGGCGTTAGACACCACACGCAACCGCAGGAGCCCCAAAACTTTCTTGCAGCAACCACCAAGGAAGGTAGAAATACGTAACAACTCATCCTCCAGGAAACACAAGCTCACTTGATACCAGAAATTCAACTCAACCTCCACCACTAAAGGAGAGATCTCCCCTCTACTAGAGAGGATATCACAGCCAACAAATCTGGCACAGCTTGTAAACTCCAACTCCCTCAACCTCCACCTCAATAGAATCAACAATTGAGAGAGTCAGATACCTTCACCTTCCAAATCCACCTCAAGAGGAAAGGAACCCACCTCCATAGGGTCTAAGGAGAAAGCCAATGTAGCAATAAGACAAGTAATAGTAGCATCCTTTGGAGACCACTACACCAGGAACAAGTTATGCACAAAAGGAAAAAAACTAGAAAATAGCCCACTAAGGCCGAAAAACAACTGGGGATTCAAGATTAGAATAAAAAGAGGCCCAGCCAAAAGCCACAAACCAAAAACAAAAGGAAACAAAAACTAGGAGAAAGAGGACCACACCCAAAAACATAGCAAATCTGCACCACCAAGAAAAACCAAAAAGGGGTGCCGATAGAATCAACCAAAGAGGACCCCAGCCAACAACCAAAGACCTCTGAAAAGAGGACCCAAAGTTGAACACAAGTAACCCCATCAAAGAGGCACACTTTTCCAGTAACAGGATCACCACAGTTCCAAAAAGGAACAAGACACCCAATTGAGCCAAAAGGAGAGTAAACAGAAATAGCTCCACCCAGAGACAAGAGAAACAAAGAACCCAAATGAATAGAGAGGAACACATCAAAAGCGTCCTCCAACAGGCCCAAAGAACCCACACTAAAGGAACCACCAAGGCCACCACATGCATGAAGGAGATCCCAACCAAACCCCCATTGACAGAAGGGAACAAAGCCTCAGTTGAGAAACCCAGAGCGCCCCACACAAGGAAAACAAGCACACCCTCAAGGTAGCACACACCAGCAAAGGCTCCTATAGAGATGCAAGTGCCAACCCCAGAGAGTAGGGCAAGACCCCCACTCCACCTCCAGCACACAGCACACGAAGTAGTCCCGCTCCCGCTCAAAGCCCCATCTCCAATGACAGATAGGCCCAAAGCAGCAAAAGAAGGCAACCACAACCAAAAGAATGAACAAAGTGAAGGCCCCAAAGCCACCTACATAGAAAGAACTGGCACAACGCCTAGACAACATGCACCAAAATTGGCACTAGCTAAGACAAAAGCATTGTTCCCAGGAACAAAAAGGGCCATCACCCTGCACCATCTCCAAAGCTCTGCACCAAAAGCAGAGATGACCTCGTTGCAGAGAAAAAAGAGAGGCCCAACAACCCCAATGAAAGCATCTGCATCCTCATCCTCCTCTGGATCTCCATCAGCATCTTCATCTTCCTCTGCATCCTCCTCTAGATCTCCATTGGCATCTTCCTCTGATTCTCCAACAATGTCATTCAAACTTCCGCTCCCGCCTGAGCTCCTACACCCACTCCCGCTCAATGCCATTTTTATGAATTAGACTATTATAAGCATTGGTTCAAATTACCTATTTGTCATTGTTGTTGAAGCTTTATCCCTATTATATTTTCTAAAGCTAAGATTTAGGTAATTTTCCTTGATGTAAACACTCTTAGATTCCTGGTTGTTAGCTCATGAAAACCTATACTTAATTTTTTTTCTTCAATTCTTCATTCTTGCACTTTAAATGACAACTTTTGTAACTTGACAACTTTGACAATTTTTCTCTAAACTTTCTCTCCACTTGATCTTTAACCTATAAATTTGCAAACACACATTCGAGGAGAGAAAAACTTGTTGATTTTTATTGAATAGGATTTTTCCTAAGTCAAACCACTTATAGGTAATTAAACCAATTGATGAAATAAGGAAATTGAAGTATGAAACATGAAATTATACAATATAGATACCTTGGATGTTGTCTTGTAACACAGATCTGCAATCTAACATGTAGTGGTCATGAAGAATGTAGATATTGATCCTTGAATATGATGTGAACAATGCTTGCAAATATATCTTCAATGCTACACTCACTTTCTTAGCTCAACAACATGCATGAATGCATTAAACCCTTGACATGATGATATGATCTTGAATTGTTGCAATAAACTCTTGATAATTTTCCTTGAAATTCCTTTGAAAGTGCTCTTGTAATTCTCTAATGCTTGTAAACTTGAATGGTTTGAGACTTAGAATGAATTGATAGGAGAAACAATGTGAACTAACCACTTATTTATAATAAATTAGGATATTAACCCCTAAATTCAATATACAATTAAGGCCGACATCATATCTGAAAATAAACATTATTAACTTCCTGCCACAATGAAATTCAAAAAGGAGGTCCTTATTAAGGGAGGACCCGTTCGCCACCTAGGGCAAATGGGTCTTGGCTCAGTTTTCCAAGACCTAACCCCAGAGGATGGAAAGATCACTAAAATCCCATTTAGAATCAACTAATAAAGGGGGGTCCTATAGAGGGAGGACCCATTCGCCACCTAGGGTGAATGGGTCCTAGCAGCATTTTCCAGGACCCTAGTTTTTCCCAATTAAATGTTATGCAATTTGAATTATGGGTGTCAAGATAGATCTTCGAGAGATGTCATAAATAAGGTTTAAATTTGAATTAAAAGGGTTAACTAACTCCAATTAACCACAATTAACTAAGGGGACCCTATATAAATATGAAAGTGTGTTACAAACCTTTACAACACCTAAATAGGGTACACATTAGGTATATTTTATTAAAAGGGGCCCATTAGGCTTAATTCATTAAATAAACCCTAGAAAAGTGTGAAAGTGTGTTACAACACTTTACAACACTCTTGGAAAGGACAATTGAAGGTACATTTTAATTAAATAAGGACCCTAGAATGATTTGAATGTGTACAACACATTACAACACTATTCCAAGATACAATTAATTCAAATTTATATCAATTATCCAAATTAAGTGTCAAAATCCTTTTTTCGACACTACAATAGGATGAAAGTTCAAAAAAGTATCACATTTAAGGTCAAATTACAAAATACAAATAAATTCAAATACTTTCAACTATTTTTTCATATTTGGTGTAGTTAGATTCATTCTAGCTAAGTTATATCTCAGCCATATTTTTCAACTAGAAATGTTCACTAAATACATATGTAGCATAACATTCAAACCAATTTACCAAAAAAATAAAATTATTCATTTAATTATTATTTTCTTATAACTTTTACCTGTGTATATAATATTTAAAAAACTTAAAATACCCTTTTACTCATCTATAAGTGTAATTTTCATTTTTTTATATTTTCATTATTCATTTTTTTTATAATGGAAAGATATTTCTATTGATAGAAAAAAGAGAATTACAGTGCTTTCCCAATGACCCAAGGGCATTTGATTTCATAGTATCTATCTGGATTTTCTACCCATTCCACCCAAACACCCATCATAGAAAAACACCATCAAAAATTGCCCACATAGGGCCATGACATAGAATATATGGCACATTAGGCAACATTACAAACTTGACCACATAGGGCCAAAGTACTTATATAGATAGAATTAACCACCCCTAAGTGCTAACCCTAAAAACCCATCAAAAATGACATAGCCACTAGGGATACTGCATTTACCAAAGATTTTTTTGAGTAAAGACCCAAAATTCATACCGCCAGTTGATGTAAATAGGGGAGGTCCTGCAACAACAATCAACACAAAACAATAATCCTTAAGTCACAAAAACTCAAAGTTCTTTACTTTTCACCAAAACTACCTATTTCCTTGTAGCATTAGGAACCCACTCAATCGGCTATAACTATTCAATGACCTTCTTTCAAACCAATTCCTGACCAATTTCAAGGACCCATCAAGGAACCTTTCAACATATCCCAAACACACAAAAGGTTTCTTTGTCACAACTCACTCAAATCAAGCTTTTAACGCCAATTAGACCTCCAAATAGGCCTCTTTTCCAAGGATACTTGTCTCTAAACCTCTCACCAATCTTCTAAACCTCTTGGGAAGCACTCATCAAGTGTTCAAACCACTAATTTTACAATTTACTTGAAGAAACACTCATTCCATATAGCCAAAACAACAAACCCTCTCTTTAAGCCGAGAAACTAGGGTTTTATTGAAAATACAACATACCACCCTCAATCAACCTTGTAACCACCTCAAAGGTTTAATTAGGCTTTTAGAAACTCAAAACATGAACAAAACATGCTTCCCCAACAAGATTCTAACTTTGGCATATCAAAATCTCAAGATTTCATAAGGAAATCACCAATTCACTCCGTAGGCTTCATGCCCAACTTAACTCTTGACCTCCCCTGCACAAAATCAACATTCACACCCCTTTTTACTGATGATGCAGACCCATTCCTCAAGCCACAATGATCACAGTATGAGGAATGGGTCAATTTTCCATTTCAATTGACTTGCAAACCCTTAAGACTATGTATACAAACCGGTTCAAGAAAATAGTCTATAAAATGCACCAACTTCAATAAAAAACCTTTAAAGATGATTCAAATGAAACATACAACATTTTTCTATGCTATTTCAAAGAAAAATGAATCATTGAACTGTTGTACAAGTCGTACAATTCATGAAATAAGAAGAAAACTTAGAAATCTGGTAAAAATAGTGCTACTTCAATTGTTATTGTTTCAAATCTTCAAAAATCACTTACAACGATGCCTTCCTCTTATTTATGTTTTTTCTCCCTCTCAAATCAACTGTCAAACTTCCACAAATTTCCTTTTGAAAAGGCTTGACCATTGAGCTTCCTTTTTACAACTTTTTCCAATTTTGCAACATTGCACAACTAGCAACTTTTCACATTTTTGCATATTTTGAAGACTTGGCCCCCTTGACACCTAAATATCACCAAATAAGACTAATTACAATATTAAATGGTCTCACAGCCTTATTTTATGTAAAACATACCCAAAATCTAAAGCCTAGACAACAATTTCAAAAATTGACAACTTAACAATGGTGCCCCTGCACCACCAGTCCACACCCACCTCCAGAAGACTAGCCAAAACCCTGGAAGTGATGTTTATATCAATTCAATACCCTTCACCACCTTCCAAAAAGCCCTTCCCTGCAAGGAATTTGACTGTTGCAAGAAGGAGATAATTTGGGTGACAGATTATGTGCTTCAATCTCAATGAAGTCATTGGCCCTAGAAAGGCCATTTGTCGTTTGTTGCTTAGCAGATGCACAAGTGTATCTGTGCCTCCACACACCATTTTTCTCGCAGAGACACGAATGATAAACATCATCATGAGAAAAATGAAAAGGATTTGCCAAATTTAATCTTACCAACACCCACGAGCCACCTGAGGCAGTGCCAGATTGCATATTTTTATTATTATTTATATTTATATAGTTTACTTTTATTAAAAGTAGGCCATTGACACCAAAATATATTTTTTTTCATTTCTACAAAAAATACTAAAGCTTATTGAAAAAATTAAAAGCATATTCAATGCACTAAGGAATCTAGGTTCCATTTTAAGATTTTTTTTCTTTCTAATTTGTATAAATAGTTAAAGAAAAATATCATGTCATGTTGAAACAATTATATTTATAGTATACACAAATTTCAAGATTCGTTTATAAAAACATATTATCAAAATCAAGAAAAGTATAATCCATGTTATGAAGTTTCAAAATATAAATAAAAAATAAAAAAATTGAAAAAAACTAAAATTTATTAGATAAAGAGCAACATTATACTTAAATGCACTTTTCAATACTTTATCAAGAAATTAATTATAGTGTCAGTTTTATAAAAAAAAAATACATTGAAATAAGTTTTTATTTTTTTTAAAAGAAACATTAAATACACAATTTATTAGTTTAATTTAAATTTAAAAGATATACATCTCTCTATACTAATTTTAGATAAAAAATTAGATTAGTGTTGATCATGCCCTTTATAAAAATGTGAGACAAATTTTAAATAGAACATGGTAATGCATGATATACACTAAGAAGAAGAATACATTTTTATAGCATTTTTTTTGTTAGAAAATATAACATAAGCCCAACATGTTTTATTGTTAAAAAAAATAATAATATGATTCTAGATTTAGTGTGGTTTAGGGTAGAGGATCCAATAGTTGTGCACCCTAATTGTGTACCTCTCAAAATCATACATGAAAATTTTCATTCACTCCCAATTTTTTACAATAAATTATTTGACAATGACCCTACTTATAACTAATGTTTTAGATCCACATCATAAAAAAAAAATTCACATCAACATGTTTTTTTTTTTACTTGTCAAAATAGAACCTCAAAAATGAGTAGAACAAAAGTTTTCCATTAATTCATTTTTTATTGGTTTATTGCATTTTAGATCTAAGAAATGCATTTCATTTAATTATGAGTTTTCATGATCATTACTAACAACTTTAAAGTCACAATTTTTAGTGATATACTATTCAAAATATTGAACATCAAATCAACAAATGTTATCACAACTATTCAAACATGTTCAACAACTAAATCATCTCGCTTTAAATGTGTATCAGTACCGATTCATGAATCATAATAGCATTTCTATCTAGAAAACTCTTACAAATAAAGATTGCATCTGCTAGCCTACTTTTTGACTTGACCACCTTAATAAAAGTGGCGCATGAATAAAGATCGCACATGAATAACATATTCAACTACTAGATCCTTTCCCCTTATAAATATATCAGTCCCCATTCATAAATTCTAGTATGTTTTGTATCTGAAAAAAACCCATACAGATAAGGTTTGCATGTGCTAGCCTACTTTTTGGTTTGGCCATTTTATTAAAGGGTGGCACATGAATAACATGCCTTTCTGACAGCAGAAAATGGAATGAATTCCCTTCAAGGACAGTGGACCAACTTTTCTATCATGCGCGTTATCTTTCCATAAAGAAAAATATAAAGTTTTAAAGGATAACATGCTGAGAAGAGTTGGAATAAAATTGACTTCTGTCTTAGGAATGAAAAAACAAATCATTGATTTCAGCTTCTTTTTCTGGTTAATTCCAACTAATAATATGTATACGTTTCTTAAAACTAAACACATATGCTCATATTAATCAGGAAATGCCAGTATTAGTAAACTTCTCAGTGGGCGAATGACAGGGTATTCTAAGGTTTCATATAAATAATAATAATATCTATTATCACTGAATTTATTGGTCTCAACATCGACATTGCCTACTCTTGAGATTCCTGAGATTGAGAGCAAATGAGGAAAGTCTCCTTCAGACCACCATGAATTTTTAAGAAAGTATGTCATATAAGAAAAGAGTAATTGTACTCCACGGGAATTATTGTGATGTTATCAAAATATTTAATATTTTTAATGTAATGTTATTAGTTGATAGGTTATATATAATGTGAGATTTGAGTTTGAAACAAGTTTCACATCTACAAATCACTGTTGAGGCATCGCAAAATAAGTTTTAACTGATGTCTAACTATTGTTTAATGGTAAACTGACTGCCATTTAATCGTAAAAGCCTCCAAAATATCAGATAAAAGCCAGATAAATATTGATTTGACAACTGGATGGGAACATTTTATTTCCATTTGCAGTATTTTTTGTCAATTTGATGACAACTTTCTTTTTCCATTTGCATTGCTTTATGTTTTAAATTTGTATGCAAATATTTCATAATTAATAATACTTAATTTCTTTAAGGAAAAAATATAGATTTGTCTAAGTTTATTTCATTCCATTATTTAACATTTATTATTAATTGTTTAATCTAGCCACATGCAACTAGAATTTGGATGCACAAACATGTACTCTCTAACATATTGCATACATATAGTTTTCTATCTGCATAATCCTTGAACTTTCTTTAGGTGCAAGTACTAGTATTAAAATGATGTCAACTATGGATTGATATAATATGAAGAAAAGTATCTATTTTTAATATAAAACAAAGATGTATAATAAGTTTTATGTTATTTTAATGTGTTATATAATATGAAGGAAAACACGTATTTTAATATATAATAAATAAATAAGTGATGGATAATAAGTGTTATGTTATTTTAATATATTTTAAAAAATAATTTTTCATTAAGTTATGTGTTAATATTCTGATTAAGTTATATGTTTTGAGTATTATAAATTGTGTTTCAAACAAAAGTCATATTTAACACATTTAATTTTCTTTAAACAAAAACATAAATAATAATTGAAAAATAATACAAAAATGAATTTGTATTTGTTGGGTGTAGCATGTGTTGCATGATCATAATATGTTGGGTTATCTTTCATTTGCAATAAAAGTAATGTTGCTAGTGCATATGCTTCTATATTTTCTATACATGCTTTTATGTTTTCTAACAATTAATTATAACTTATTAAAATAAGTAATAATGTATCATTAATTATAATTAGCATATAACTAGAAATGTAGGAATATTATTTACAAAAAGGATTTTTATGTATATATAAAGAGAAGCAAGAAATTTATAGTGTATCATCCAACAATGTGTCGTTTGAGAGCATGTTAACATCCTAAGAGAACTTAGCAACCTCACTTAACCAACATACTAAGAAAAACTAATGTCTCAACTTTAAAATTCATAAAAATATGAAACAATAATTTAAATGTTTGAGTGATGCACTTGTCTAGAATTGAAGCATTCACTATCCATAAATGATAAGCATATATTTATGATTAAATGTATCTTCTTTTCAAGAAATGTCATTGTTTGAAACAAATCTATAATCTACATAAAAATTTAAATTTAATATGACTTTATGTTTTTTTAGTTTAGATAATGTATTGTCTAATTACAACTAGTTTATATTAAATATTATATTTACATACCACCTCTAAAAGTTGGTTCTAAACATGTTAGTAGAGACAAATCATATTTATATCTATATGAAACAATGGAAAATAGGTTAGGGGAAAAGGGGGTTCACCAAAATGATAATAGATAGGCCTATTCCCCTTTATTTCATTAGTAAATGAGATCCACACAATAAAATTAAAAATCAACCCTTAGGTGAATCAAGTCAAAGTGTGAAAATATTTCCTTTCTGTGTCAAGACGGGGCTCTTGGTCAAACAACACTTTGGAGAGAAAAACTAAAAAATAGTAAATCAACACCAAAATGCAATCTAACACTTGGAATAGCAAGATTAAACTCAGTATTGACAAAACCAAAAAATAAAATACAAATTAGAGAGAGGCAAATCCGATACATTTCACCAAAAGTCAGTTTCTGAAGCTAATTTGGGACTCATTCACCCAGGGGTGAATGGGTCCTTAGTTAGGGTTTTTCTGCAACTTTCGATAGCCTCTGCTACATATCTGAATCTTCTAATTTTCCTAGGTTTTAGGTTCAAAAATCTGGAAATAAATTATGTAAGTTAGTTCCGTGAGATGACAACTTTTATGATAAGTTTTGTAATTTTGAGAAGTTCTCCAAATTTTCTCTTCAAGAGATCTTCAAGATTTCTTCCACCTAAATTTTCAATCACAAATCAAGAGGGAAAAATGTTTTATTTTTGGTGAATGGGGCTTTGCATTGGTCAAACCTCGTTTTGGTAATTAAACCTTGAAATGAAATAAAATAGCATGAAAGGAATGATGAATGAACAACTCAACATCACAACTCACCAAACCCTTGAATAAACCTTGGAATGTAAATCTACAACTTGCATGAAATGGCTTCAATGGATGTGGATCTTGACACTTGAACCTTAACTTGATATAATGCTTTGAATGCTTGAATGGATCTTCAAACCTACATCACCATATTAGCTCCAATAACATGCATGATGCAAGAAGACTTTGATGTGACAATTGGATCTTAATTTCTACAATAAATCTTCCTTTGAATGCCTTGAATTTCTCTTGAAATCTAAATTTAGCTCTTGAAAACTTGCATGAAAACTCTTAGATGAAACATAGTGAAATAACCTTATATTTATAGGTATGTATTATCAATTTTCTAAAATTCAAATATCACAAGCCAACATCTGAATACAAATTTGAAAACATTAAAATACCATCAAAAACATAACTTAAATTTAGGTCCTAGGTCTAAGGGAGGACCCATTCGCCCATGGGCGTATGGATCCTAGGTCCTTAAACCTAGGACACACATTGCTCAATGAGATGTGCTATGTTAAGGCATTAATGAATGTTGGATTTCCTCTTCTAAAAATGTATTAAAATGGGCTTAGAAAATGAATTAAGGGGCCAATTAAGGAAAATTAAGCTCAATTAAAATTAAAGGAGCCCTAAATAAGTGTGAAATTGTAAATAAGTACATTTTACAACACTAAAATAAGGCATAATTAAGTCCAAATTAACTAGGAGGACCCAAAAAAGTGTGAAAATATAAAAAAGATAGATTTTTCTACACTACATTTAGGCCCCACTCTAGTGAGAGGATGACCTTGCGTCAAACTCACACTAAAGTAGACATTCAAAATATAGGTATGCAACAACAACAAGATTACTTAATCATACAACATCAAAGACTAGAAAGAAAAGTAAACAAAAAAAGGAATATTAATCCTTGGTTGTCCAATGCAATGTGGAACACACCTCAACTATTGGTCCAAAAGGGTAGATCAAGCCTTAACTATCCAAAATGATGTGGAACACATCTCAGTTGTTTTTCCAACAATGTTCACAAGCGAAATGTGATGTCCACTATGCAAACAACAATGCATGCTCACTCTGGGCTAATGGAACCTTAGGTTGTCCACTAGGTGAGCCCTCAAAAATTGGCTAAGTGAGAAAGTCATGCTAGGTCTAGAAGCTCTCACTATACTAACCATACTAAAGCTATCCCTTTGATAACCCCGATAAGTCACCACAAAACAAAACAAAAACTTTGAGCTTCACAAGGTTAACCAGTTGTATTATGCTAAAAACTTATGAACAAAATAAAAATAAAGTATGTTCAAAGGGATTTTGCTTAGTTCATGCAAGGTATCCTCTTAGGGAACATCGTGCCTAATGTCTCCAAGAGAGGACAAATCAAGGATAAAATATTCACAACTTAGGGAATGCAACACGTAGCATCACCACTAAGAGGAAAGTTGTATGCCAAGAAATATCACTCTTGGAGGACATCAAATCCAATGACACGGCCATGAAAAGGATGCATCACAAGAAGAAAGAAAATCGTAGAATGAAACATAAGGAATGTCAAAATTTTCAAAAATAATAATTCCATTGTATGCCCCCAATTTAAAGAAATTTCTAGCACCATTGTTGTGAGAAATTTACTTTAAAGTAGCAAATAATCAATCCTAACCAATAAAGAGATATGAGAGCTTATTCAAAAATCCATATGTCAAGTCATATGTTTCTGAATGAAGCTACGTCATGAAAAAGAGGGAGGGGTTTCCCCCAAAATGAAATACCAAACACATAAGGGATCCATGGATTCAAGGTCAGTATGTCTTTGCTACAATGTTTTTATCGAGCTCGAAAACGTCATCATTTCCCAAATACTCGCAGAACAAGAAGAATGACACATAAAGAGCAAAAACAAAGAAAAATAATTTTGAGTCAACATGGAAGAGACCTAAATGTCTCAATGACTTGCATCATCCCCAAAAGGAAAACACAAGACAAAAGAAAAGATATTTTCTTATGACTTATAGATGAATACGCATGAAGAGAGCGATACATCAAACAAAACTGTACGGGGAATCGCATTATGCACAGTTGTATACAATCACACAAATAAAAAGACTAGTAAGGCACATGCGGGTAAACCTATAGTAGGTCATCTACATCCAAATCTTGATCACTAAATGCGAAAGGAAGATAACTAGCCAAAGGGACAACATCAAGTGCCAAACTAGGACAAGCACCAAGTTCAACACTCTCATTATGAGGGTCATCCTTTAAGCTCATACAAGATGAAAACAATGAATTCAACTCATTATGGACTTGTTCATCAATCTTTACAATTTCATCATCATCCAAGTTAATCACAATAGGAGGTCTAATAATAATATCCATAGAATTTTGTTCATGTTGCAACGATGGTGGAGAGGTATCATGCATTGCTTGAGACAAGTTTGGATTTTTGTTTTCTATGTTGTTCTTTTCTTATTTTTCTTGTAATGAACAATCAATAGCATGACATCTATGCCTACGGTCTCTATATTTTAGTTTCCTTTCATTTGCTTTTCAAGTTGCAATTGTGTAGGAGTGGGTTTTTCAACCATAGGTTTCTTTTCTTCAGGCTTAAAGGAAGAACGAAAGGAACCATGGGAGGTTGTTTAGCCACTTTCTCTTTAGCTTTATAAAAAAAAAAAAAATTAGGAGGCACAAAGTATTTTTTTTATTATCTCATGGTCTCCTATGAAATAGAGGGAGGATTTTAATAGGCTAGTCTTGGTTACTTGGGAGGGCTTTTGGTTCAATCATGGTTTCATCAAGAATAGGAGGCTCAATCATGGGTTAAGTCATATTGGTAAGAGATAATTCTACTATGTGCTTTTCCTTAAAATTTGGATAATATTTAAAAAATAATTCCTCATAGGGTCTAATAGGTTCAATAGGCTCAAGCCAAAAGAAATCCAGTGAGAATTTACATTGAGAAGACACAGGATTAAAGCCACTATGGTGCACAATAAAGATCTCATTGCCAAATGCAAACTTTAAACATCTATGCACAACCAATGGGATGGCATACATAGAAGGAAGCCATGGATAGCCTAACTTCACATGAAATTGGTTTGAAGTTGAGATGATGGTGAATAAGACATTTAATTCTTTCGGTCCAACTTTTAAAGGGATATTTATCGAACCAATCATAGGGCAAGAAAAACCATTATGCATCTTGATCCATTATTTTGGTTTTTTATATATATCTTGATAAAGGTCATGCACAAATAAAAAAAATTCAGTGATCACGTTCTCTACACAAACGAGATCAATTAATATCCCATTAATAGGATTTTCATTGATTCTTTCAACTATGTAAAGAAGACCATCAGGTGCATATTTAAGTATGTCTTGTTGTGAGAAATAAATGTCAAGCGGCATCTTAGTTAGGACCTTATGAGGTTTAGCATCAATAAATCCAACCAAACCATCCATAAGGTTGTTCTCATTGTCTTTCATTTTTTCATCATTTGTGTCAACATTCATCACAACATTCTTTGTTTCACTAGCTTTGACAAAGGAAATGTTATGATTAGGCATAAGATTGGTAAAGATTTGCAAGTTTTGATTAGGAGGAGCTACAAACTTATTACCTTGATCATTAACACCACTGATTTGAATATGATTAGAATCAATGAGGTCTTACACAAGATGTTTAATACGCTTACAATGTTCTATATTGTAGTGTAGAAAAATGTACATCCCTTTACATTTTCACACCTAATTTAGAATTAATATTAAAATGAACTTAATTATTCCTTAATTTAGTGTTGTAATATGTATTTTACATGTTCACATTAAATTTGGGGTCCTATTAATATTAAAATGGACTTAATTGTGCCTTATTTTTAGTGTTGTAAAGTGTACCTCTTTACAGTTTCACACTTATTTAGGGCTCCCTTAGTTAATTAAGCTTAATTTTCCTTAATTGGCCCCTTTAATTCAAATCCAAGCCTAATTAATTGCATTTTCCAAAGAGGAAACCCGACATTCATCAATAACCAAACATAACACTTCTCATTGAGTAATATGTTTCCTAGGTGAGTGACCTAGGACCCATTCACCCATGAGCGAATGGGTCCTCACTTAGACCTAGGACCTAAATTTAAATTATTTTTTTGGCGGTATTTTAACATATTCAAATCTATATTCACATTTTAGCTTGTGTTATTTGAATTTCGGTAAATTAATGTTACATACAGGTATAAATACAAGGTATTTCACTGTATTTCACCTAGAAATTTGATCTAAGAAATCTATAAAATTTTATGAGAAATTTTATGAGATCAAGAGCATTTCAAGATCAATTCAAGGCATTCAAGAGTAGATTTATTGAAGAATTATTGCAGCAATCAAGATCCAATTGTCATATCAAGTCTTCTTGCATCATGCATATTTTTGGAGCTAATATGATGATGTAGGTTTCATGATCCATTCAAGCATTCAAGGCATTGTTTCAAATCAAGATTCAAGGTTCAAGATCCACATCCATTCAAGTCATTTCATGCAAGCTACAAATCTACATTCCAAGGTTCATCCAAGGGTTTGGTGAGTTGTGACATTGATTTTTTCATTCATCATTCCTTTCATGAGCCATGTCAAAGTCATCATGCATCATGTTTTTTTTTGAGCTAACATTTGTGATGTAGGATTTCATGATTCAAGCAAGCATTCAATTTAAGATCCACAACATTCAAGCAAGAGTCAAGATCTACATCCATTTGATTCATTTCATACATGTTTGCAACACTTTATTGCTAGGGTTTGGTGAGTTGTAACATTACATATTTTTCATTCATCATTCCTTCATTTCTTTACAAGGTTTGATTACTAAAACGGGGTTTGACCAAGGAAAATTCCTTTCTACTAACAAAACAACATTTTTTCCTCTCTTTTGTGCATCATTTGTAGACCTAGGTTGAAGGTGTATTGAAGAGAAAGATTGGAAAGAATTTTTCAAGTGTTCAATGTTTTCAAAGTTATCACATCATCTACAAAATCATTGGAAGACCTCTACATAGCAGAATTCATCAATTCAGACCCGAAGATCAAGTTGAGAAGATTAAGCAGAGATTGAAAAGGAGATTCAAGTCTTGATTTTCTAGAAAATTCTTGAAACTAGACTGATACACCACTTATGGTGTATAAGTCACAGTACAGTGAAAGTTGTAGTTTTCAAGTGTTCTAGACATATCTCTACTAGATCTTTATTCCTACCCAAAAACCCTAATCTGGGACTAAATCACCCAAATTGGTGTGTGAGTCCCAACAAACATTAATTTTAGTATTTTCAAAATTACAAATCTCCACTCAAGCTTCAATAGGTTTCGAGGTGCCCCTCTATGCTTTTCCATATTGTTGTTTTGTTTTACATTCATTTTTAAGTCTTTTATTCAATTCTTGAATATCATTAATTTCCATAATTAGGTCTTACATATTACTAGTCTTTCCAAGCCCTAGCTTGGTGGTGAACCCCTTTTCAGTCCTTTATCATACCCTAGGATACCTTATTGTCAAATCTCTTTCCCCCTTTACATCCTTGGATTGAGATCTCTAAGGTTTCCTTGAGTGTAGAAAGTGTGAAATAGGAACCCTATCCCTTGTGCTCCATCTCCTCAAAAGGTGGGTCACCCTATTTCCATTGCCACAATAAGGTAAAATTGATAATGTAATATTAGATGAATTTTCAATGAAAGGATAACCTAGAATACATAACAATTAATTGGGTTAATTGATGTCTTATGATGTTTCTCTTGATTATGAAGGCTGATATAATGGGCTTAGTATTATACCATGAAGTTGGTTGTGTGGTATAGCATTTATATATTCCTTACCAATATATACTTTAAAATCTTATATGCTTAGAGGTAAAATTGACAATACAATAATTAGATAAATTATCAATGAACTAGTATCCTAAGATAATTAGGTGATTAATTGGGATAGTTAATGTCATTTGAATTTATCATATGAAGATTGAAGGATAAATTCCTTGTAATATTGTGATGGTTAGGAATATTGAAAATTATGTTTAATTGAAAATAATATAATATTGTTAGATATTAATATTATGTATAGATATATAATGATAATTGGATTATGAACATATGCTTATTTGGTTGTTTAATTATGTTTCTTTGGCTATGATTATTATTCAACATATTGAAGTGTGGAATTGAGTGCATATGTATTTTTCCATGGCCTATGGAATTAGATATCTCTCGAGAACCCAATGTGATTAAACCATCAAACTATGATCATATTCCATATAGATGGACTATATTCTCATTTGTGATGTGTTTAATTTTTAATGTGTGTTTGTGACTTTTTATTAAAGTCATGTAATCCCTAGGATGTGAGTTGGTGTCATTTATGGAAAATTTTGGATGCTTTCTTTTATGGGTTTTAGATGGCCTTAAGAAACTTATATCAAAGTTTTTTCATAGTTTTTAGTGACCTATGGTAAGTAACCATGTGTATGGAGTTCATTTAAACTCCAAACTTGGTCAAGGGCTTTGATGTGACCTCTCTAAATGACCCATTGAAAGAAGTGGGAAAAATTAGACTTTGGGATGGGAGAAATGAACTTATCTTATCTCATTTCCAATATTGTATGCTCATTTATGAGCTTGGAGAAGTCCACAAATAACTCTCACATGTGTGAGCCTCCTTTATAAGAGATCATGGGAAGAATGTCCAAGTGCACTCATCATCTCCCAAAATGTCTCACACATGTGTGAGCATTTGTGGGAGAGTGTGCTTGAGGGAGGAATGAGAGAGTAAAAAGTGTCACTCCCTCATTCATGGACCTCAAATTAGGGTTTTTTGCTTACTCCCACTTGAGAATGAGAAAAGGGGGATTTATGGGAGGAGGATTTTTTTTTCTTTTTTTTGGGAGATTTTTTTGCACATGTTGATTTTGGAAGTTCTTGGATTGGATTGGGAAGGGATTGGAAGGATTTGGAATTGAAGATGATCCAAATCATCCTCTACATTTTTTAAGAGCTCAAGGAGGTAGACCTTCTTGGCTTCTTGATTAATTTTTTTCAAGGCATGTGAAGGATATTTAAAGCTTGTGTGTTGATTTCTATTTTTTTATTATGTTTATTCATGTATTTTATGTTGCAAATGTGGGATGGGTGTTAGGTATAAACTTACCTTTATGGGAAAAGCATCCCTAGCTTATTTGTATGATAAGTGTGGGAATTTTTGGGTGATGTGTTTATAATGTTGTGTTTTTGTTTATGAGTGAAATGGGTTAAGGTTTACATATGTGTACATTGTTATGTTGGGATTATTTATGGTATTTGTAAATGGTTGTATGTGTATGTCTGTAATATAGATTTTAATGAAATATCCTAGGTCAAGGGTGACCTATGAGTAGGTCAACGGTTGGGAGGTTAGCTCCCCATTTGACATTGAAGAAATTTTGTGTGTTCTTGTGTAGGTTTGAAAGAGTTGGAAAAAATAATTACAAGTGTTAAATAAATCTCATTTATCTCATGATTCTTATAGATATATTAATGGTTGGATATTTATAAATCATGCCCTCTTAGACATTGGAAAAGATATTTTAAATAAGGTTGAAATATCTTTTTATTACCTATGTAGTTATTTTATTTGAATGTTACCTTATTCCTAAATGAGTTAAGAAAGGAACATGAGTCGATAATTTAGATAAAATAATATAAAATTTTCTCCTACTTGTTGTTTACTATACTAAAAAAATAAGTTTTTAATGGTAGATATAGGTTTTTTTCTTTTATGATTTCTCGTGTAGAACAAAATGGAGTTGTTACTTACTAATTTATATAAATACACAAGTACCCCTACGCAATAGTCACATGATTATACTCTACCACTAATAAGGATAGCCTACCATAGGAGGGAGACAATAATATTTATTTAGTTATATTTTTTGTTAATAAAGATTTCATAGTAATACATAGTGTGGTAACAGAAAAAGTATCCCTTTTGCTTTTCCCTTACTTGTTTGGGCCCTCCTTGTGAACTGGGCTTAATATTGCCTTGATTTAGTGTTGTAATGTGTTTAACACATTCACATTAGGTCTTGGACCCTTGTGAACTAATGAACATAAATGGTACCTTGCTAAAGTGTTGTGAAGTGTTGTAACTCACTTTCACACTTTTCTAAGGTTTTATTAATTAACTGGACCTAATAAACCTCCTTTTAATCAAAATAAACCTTAATCATGCCTTATTTGGAGTGTTGTAAAGTGTTGTAACACATTTTCACACTTTTCTATGGTTTTCATTAATAATTGGGCTTTCCTATGCTTTAATTGGCCCTATTTTGCATCCACTAGCCTCATTTAATGCATCTTTTTGAGGATAATCCTGACACCAATCATTAGCCAATCATATTTCATTTGTTTCAGGTTTGAATGGCCTAGATTTAGTGATTTGGGACTCATTTTCCACCTTGGTCTAATAAGTCCCACCTAGATCTTTTGGTCCCGAACCTGGTTTCATAGATTTCTAGGCATTTTTTAAATTGGTCCCAAAAATTAGGCTTGGTGGGACTCATTTGCCATCTTGAGTGAATGAGTTGCGCATGGTCCAAAATCAAAATTAATTCAAATTTTTGGCGAGATTTTATTCTCCTAGATCCGATGTCGGCTTGTAGTATTGTAATTTCGGGAATTCTTGCATAATTGAGTATAAATACAAGTTTCTTTCGTTCATTTTCACCTAACAAGCAATCAAGTGATCCTTATAGAAATTTTGAGTTCACAAGAGCATTTAAGAGCATTCAAGGGAAGATTATCAAGCATTTTAGAGTAGCATTCAAGCGTCAATCATCATGTTTGTTTTTGAGCTAACAATTGTGATGTAGAGTTTTATGATTCAAGCAAGCATTTCATTCAAGATATATCTAATTCAAGCAAGAGTCAAGTTCTACATCCAATGGATCATTACATGCAGTTTGTAGCCTCTTAATGCTAGGTTTTGGTGAGTTGCAACATTTCATTTTGTTCATTCATCATTCTCCATTCATATTTTATTCTATTTCAAGGTTTAATTACCAACAAGGGGTTTGAACAAGGAAAACCCCTATTCACTAACCCAACAACATTTTTCCCTCTCCTTTTTGTGTGATTTATAGGTCTAGGTTGTAGATTTCCTAAGGAGCAAGATTGGAGAAAATTTTCAAATCATTCAATGTTGTCGTCAAGCCTTGAAGAACATTGGATAATACCTACATCTTGCAAATCAAAGTTTCAAATCCGGAAACCAATCAAGAAGGAAAAAGCAAATTGGAGAACAAGATCAGATTTTGAAGCTTCAAAAAAGCCTAATTGGATTGATTTTCTACTTCTGGTGAATGATTCCTAGTTTCAATCAAAATTTTGTTTTTTACAGATTCGGATAAGCATTTGGCAGATTCATGTTCCCACACAAAAACCCAATTTTTGGATTGATTCACCCATCTTGGTGAATGAGTCCCACTCAACATTAAAGGTAGAATTTCTAGTTTTTTAGAGCTCCTTCCAATCAATTCCAGATTCCCAAGTGTACACCTTCTATCTTGCATCTTTCTGTTTTCCTTTACTTGCATTTCTAGGTCATTTAAATAAAGTTTACATCATATTAGGGTTTTACATTTCATTATCTTTTCCAAGTCTAAACTTGGTGGTGAACCCCTTATTATTTTGCATTCAGCCCCTAGGACAACCCTATTACAATATTTCTTTCTTTTTTGCATTAAGATCTTTAGGGTTACCCTTGAATGTAGTAGGTGGAAAGTGGGTATGCTCTATGTCCTAAGTTATATGATAGCATCCATCCCACATTTCATATACAACATTTTGGTGAACCTGCATTTAGAACACTAAAATTCTGATTTGGAGTGCATTATCATCCTAGACCTTGCTTGCATTAACATTGCATTGGTTAATTTGTATTCTAGGGTTTTCAATTTTTTGCATTAGTGAAAGCTCATATAGCTTGCATTTATGCATCTCATTTCACTGAAAATCACACAAAATTTGAATTTTCATTCAACATACAGATCATAAAACATAAAAAGTATAAAATTCAAATGAATTTTTTTGAAAATTTTGAAAAAAAATCTCATTGGAACTCATTCACCACCTTGGGAAAATCAATCCCAGTGCAGATTTTACACTGCATTTTCTGGAATTTAAAGCTTTGCTTCTGAGTTTTTGTTTGCTGGTATTTCCTTTTTGTTTTAGTCTCCATAATTTTTTTTATAATCATTTCATTTTTCTTAGATTATATACCATTTGCATTCACCTTGCATTTAGTAGCCCTTGTATGAGTATTTGGTGTCCTATTGCTAATACTGTTGTGAGACAAAGTTCGAGACTCATGTCATCCTGTGATATCACAATCATTGTGGATCTTGGGTTGTCTATCTCTTTCACTCCTAATATTGGCATTAGTACACTAGGTATGGAAAATACCCTTAACAACTCTTTTCCTTCAAGTAGTATGCAAGTTGAAACAAGGAATGATAGTGCCCCGCAAAAAAACATAATTTAAATTCATGAGGACCTAGAAAACTTACATCAAGTGAAAAATGACAACATTTCAACTACTTCCATCCCCACTATAGATAACATTCACCACATGCTTGAAAGTGAAGATGGACTTGACCTTGTGAAAAATATAGTTCAAATCTTTGGAAAACACCTCACCCTAGCCACTAGTTGTCCTTTACCAACAAGCAATGTCACAAGCCATGGAGGGTCTCAAATTCATCCTCCCACAAAAATTGCCTCTATACCTGCCTATACCAACCCTCAAGCCACAACAACAATGCAAAAAACTAGTAATGTGATTCCTTCCATGGGTATTTCTGATAGCATCCCTAGTTCCTTTGTGGCATCACATGTCATATCTCTTACCACTTTACCACCTATAAGCATTCCATTCACTTTTCCTTTGAACACATACACCCCTTCACCTTTTTCACTTCCATCTCGTAACACAAGAAATAACCCTCTCATTAATCAACTCTTCCAAACCGTTTCATCCCTTCAAAAGAAAATCTCCACCATCAACCAAAATCAAAATGGTCCACCTACATATTATGTCAAAAGCAGTCCATTGTCCTTAGAGATATTGCGAACACCGATGCCACAAAGTGTAGAGGTGCCTAAATTTGAGAAATATAGAGGAAAGGGAGATCCTTCTAACCATCTTAATGCTTATACTTCCTTATGTAGTGACTTTGTTCTTGATGATAAACTCTTTGCTAAGCTTTTTCCTAGGTCCTTGAAAGATACTGCCTTGGAATAGTTGTCTTCTCTACCAAACAACTCAATTTTTTCATTCAATGAAATTGTTGAGGAATTTTTTAATCATTTCCAATTGCATATGACTCCTAATATGACCTTGGCTGATTTGATGAGATGCAAGCAAAAGGAAGAAGAAAAGATAACTGGCTTTATCTCACGCTATCAATCCCTTTATTTCCAAATCGATGTCAAGGTTCCTGACCCTCACCTTCAGAAGATGTTCATAGAAAATTTGCAAAGAAATATTCAAGATAAGCTCACCATGATGAAATTCTCATCCTTCATGCACTTACCATCCTTTGTGATAATCAAAATTCAGTTAGTAATCAAGATACAAAGTCCATTTCTAGCCAAACTGAGAAGTTCGAGCCTGCAAACCAAAATGATTCCCAACGTTTTAGAAAATAGAATAAAGGTTTCCTTCAATTCAACCCCCCTCAAAAAACAACTCAAAATTTCAATAATCAAGTAGCTAATGTTAAAGCCATGATACCCTTTAGCTATGGGGACCAAAAAAGACAATTAAGTCCCTTACTCGATACCCTTCATAACACAATGTCCCAACTTTTAGAACAACAAATGATTACCTTGCCTCCCATCAAAACACCTAATCCTAATAATTCTTTACCCCTAAGATTTATATTAGATGATTATTTCCACTATCACTGAAAAAATGGACATGACACAAAACATTGTAAATGTCTTAAACATCTTTTGCAAGACCTCATTGATTTCGGTCATCTTTTCGTTGGAGGTGTTAGTGATCAAGGAAATAAGTTTGTTTCCCCTCCTAACCAAAAATTGTAAGCCTTTACCAACCCCATGCCCAAACATAGTATTTCATTTTTCAAAGCCAACAAAACTACAAAGAATGATGTGATGAATGTTGATACAGATGATAATAACAATGATTCTATTCAACATGATCCTATAAATAGTGATCATATGGATGACATGGTAGGAGTAATAGATGTCATTCCTCGTAAGGGCCAAACTAAGAATCCTCTTGATATTGCTTCTCCTATAAGGATATACTTAAACATGCACCCGATGGTCCTCTTTACATAGTTGGCCATATCTATGACAAGCCCACTAATGGGATACTAATAGATCCCACCTGTGGAGAGAATGTGATCATCGAGTTATTCTTACTTTTGTATGAGCTTTATCAAGATATATATGATAAACTAAAAGCATGGATCAAGACGCACAATGGTTTCACTTGCCATATGATGGGATTGATCACTCTTCCCTTACAAATAGGACCAAAAACATTAGATGTCTCATTCTCCATCATCCCACAATCGAACCAATTTCCTATGAAGCTAGGCTATCCATGGCTTCGATCCATGAAAGTTGTCCCTTCGGTTGTGCATAAATGCTTAAAATTTCCCTTTGAAAATGAAATATTTATCGTCCACCATATTGGCTTTAACCCGTTGTCCTCTAAAGGTAGCTTTTCCTTAGATTATTTTTGGCTTGAGCCTATGGAACCAATAAAACCACAAGAAGACTTATTTTTCTTGTCTTATCAAAAGTTCAAGGCAAAGAAGATCGCAGAACTATCCCTCTAAAGCATGTCCCCACCCACCACCGAGCCTACCATTCTAGACGAAACCATGCTTGAGCCTAAAGAAATTCCAAAAAATCAAGACCAACCTAAGACAAAACCTTCACCCACATCCTACAAAAGACCAAGAGACAATGAAAACAACCCCATCACACCTCCTAGAATAAAATAGGTTTACAAAATCAAAGAGAAAGTGGTTGAACAACCCCCTGTGGTTCCTTCCATTCCTCCCCTTAGAGAAGAAAAGAAACCTATGGTTGACCAACCCGCTCCTACACAAATGAAACTTGAAAAAAAAAATATATACAAAGGTTCTAGAGAGCGTAGGTGTAGACATCGTGCCCTTGCTTGCAAGTTACATGAAGAATTAAACAAATAAAATCAAAATCCAAACTTGACCGAAGTAGTGCATAATGACTCTACCCCTTCCCCAAAAAAAAAAATCCAATACAACAACAACAACAAGAGTGGAACTCTTCCATGGACATTATCATTCAACCTCCTGTTGTGATTAACTTGGATGATGATGAGGAAATTGCTAAAATTGATGAAGAGGTGCATAATGAATTGAATACATTGTTTTCCTCTTCCATGAGCTTTAACAAAAATTATCCTAAGAAGAGTGTTGAACCTGGTGCTTCTCGTAGTTTGGAACTTGCTCTTGTCCCTTTGGCTAGTTGGGTAAGTGCACCAAGATGGTTCCCAAAAGGGGGCTTAAGTGGCCACTTTTTTTCTGAAATCAGGAAATGCTGACCTTGGACGTGAAATTGAGGATAGTTACACTCAAAATTTTGAGATGGAACACAAACAAGGATCAAAGTGCTCTGAGTCTACTTTCTAAACTACTAATTTATTTTTAAAATGGTTGAGATTAAGGGGTTCAACAGAGGGATGTACACAAATTGGTGTTTTTTTTGTCAGAAAAACATAACATAGCAACTCTTGTACGACCTGAGCACGGTGAACTTTTTTAAGTATTTTTAAAATCCCTATTGTCAGAAGTTAGCTAACAGGGTCTAGTTGATGCACAATTTTTCTAATAATTTTTTAATGAATATTTGATTTTTTACTAATTTTCTAAGTGGGAACTTCCTAAAAAGAAAAATTTTGGCCGTGCTCCCACTACAAATTTTGGAAAGTAATAGATTTTTTTTTTAT